>CABHPH010134154.1:0-17617 GCA_902168325.1 Peromyscus nudipes | reverse complement strand
AGTTAGTCTCCTCTCCATAGTCAGTAGATAGTAATATCTAGTTAGTTTCCCCTCTTGTTGTTACATGGATTCTCCATCAAAATTCTTAATCACTCCCCACTGATTATCCAAAGTGTTAATTATTCTCGATTTTTAGATGCTCTGCAATGTGAAATTCGCAGTACTCAGCTTACTTCCCACAAATTCTCACTCCAGTAGAGCTGGAGTTTAGATATTTTAACCCAATGGTACCCAGCAGAAAAATCTTAGTTACAGGAAGAGGACGAGCACATGACGATTGTGGACAGGAGACTTCCCTCAGCCCCACTACTCTCATTAAAATAGACCGGTCCATGGGAACAGAACAGCACTGCTGGTGTCCTTTCTCAACAGCAGTCCTCTTTGCTGCCTGTGAATGTGTTCCCTGAGATGCCCTTAGCACTTTGCCTTCGGATCAAGTGTATCATGTCTGAAGGTGACTGACCTATACTGGCCAAGACTCTCCTCTCAAACATGCCCAAGTACAGTCTTCCTGTGCAATGTTCGCTCAGTGTTTTCTACTTAGACTTTTTCTTATGTAATTTGTCATGTCATGCCTTAACCTCCCAACTACCATGTTGCTCTGAAAGAGGACAGAGTTTAGATGCTCATTATCTTTTATACACAGCAGAGGTCTACTAATAACCACTGACAACACACACTGCTGGAGGTTATCAGTGCAGACACACTTCAAATGTCAAGAATTTGAGGTCCACACCACCCATTTGAAACTCGGTTTTCTGGAGCCCTTGGCTCTCTGGAGCAGGGAAACTGCACTTGAGAACAAGGAACACGGAACACAAACCGTTGTCTCGGTGGCGATTTCCAAAGTGGCCGTCAGTCTCTGCACTTCATCCTGCGCCTTGTCTTCCTCTTCCTTGACATCTTTCAGTTGCTGGCGCAAATTCATCACTTCCAGGCGCAGCAGCTTCAGGTCCATGCAGTGCTCCTCCTGTATTGTATTCAGCTGATCCTTCAGAAAAGCTACGGCAGCACAGAGGACAGACAGAAGGTGAGCAAGGGCCCAGAATCACAGAGACAGCAAGCACCTTCGCAGAACCGAGTTCTCTGCTGCCATCCTCTTCATCCATACCTGTTTTCTGTGGATTCAACTCCTTCTCAGTTTGCAGACGGAAGATGCTCATCTTCAGGGACTGGATGAGGTTTTCCAAATGGCACATTCGATTTACCAGAAACTCACAGTTCTTCCATAAAATACCTGGTTTTTCTGGACAAATTACTTCACTTGGGATAGGACTAATGATTTTCAGGCTGGCAGGGTCTCCGAAAGAGTTTGAAGTTTCTAATTGACCTCTGGAAAAGTACCCCAAAACAACATTACATCATGCAGTTTCTACGGTGGTGAAAGCAGTCATTTGAGCCAATGTAGCCACTCTAGTTAGAACGGCAGTGACACCAATGTGGTAGAACCTGAGACTGCCGACTCCTTCAGACAAGAACACATGAAATAAGCACTAAACACAGACCAGTTCTTTCTAAGAGAGTGTCAAGAACAAGATGAGACTCTTCCACATATCCACGCTGGGTGTTCAGAAAAGGCTGAGGCACAGTTAGATCCAACCCCTACCCAAGGCATGCACTCGACAACTAGAACAAAATCTCTGACTTCCCAATTTTCCCTAAGGATAGAAGGACAGAAGCAGGTGGGCTACATCACCCTAACTCTTACATTCCCTGAGCTTTGGCCCCTGAATTCTCCTGGCCATATGAACAAAGGGATTAAGAATACACATGCCTCTAGACCACAGAACAAAATGACAGTTCTAGAAAAATGCACACTTGCAAGGACTTGATTCCCCAGGAAGAAGATCCTAAAAGGGGTTTGCCAGTGTCCTCTCCTACTGCTGCTGACAAGTGAATTAAGTAGACCAACAACTGGGGCTCCGGAGCCTAAAAAGGAGCTCAGCACTTCCCAAGCCTTCTCTCCAGCTTATCCTACAACTACCAATCTACCTAAGGAGAAACTAGTTCACTGCTGAATGCCCCGTAAAGAAGGGCATTCAAGTTCCCCCAGCTCTCTCAGTGGACAGGAAGGGACATTTGAGTCTCTGTAGCTCACACCACCAACAGGCTGGTGTAAACAGGAGTGCAAACACTTCCAGAGTTTCTGCTCCTATGGGTCCATGCAGACAAGGGGCTAGAAAACACATCTCCTGGTTTCTACATTGAAGGGATTTCTCTGCACATGCTTCAGTGACCTGGCTCCTGGCTAACTTGCATGGGGAAGTGTGGTGGTTTGAATAGGTATGGGCCCCATAGACTCATGTGTTTGAATGCTTGGCCTATAGGGAGCTGCACTATTAGGAGGTGTGGTCTTGTTGGAGAAGGTGTAGCCTTGTTGGAGTAGGTGTGGCCTTGCTGGAGGAAGTGTGTCACTGTGGAGGCAACTTTGAGGTCTCAAAAGTTCAAGCTGTGGGAGTAGGTTCACTCCCTATTGCCTGCAGATCAAGAGGTAGAACTCTCAGCACCTTCTCCAGCACCATGCCTGCCTGCATGCTGCCATGTTTTCTCACAATGACGATAATGGACCAAACCTCTGAAACTGTAAGCCAGTACCAACTAAATGTTTTCCTTTATAAGAGTTGCCATGGTCATGGGGTGTCTTCACAGCAATAGAAACCCTAACCAAGACAGAAGTCAGTACCATGGACTGGGGTATTGCTGTGATAGGACTGACCACACTCTTCTTTGGAAGCATGTGGACTTTGGGAGTTTGATTTAAAAAGCAGTTAAACACTATAGGGCTTAATGGGCCAGAGTAGTGGAAACACAGAAGACAGTGTGCTAAGGGTGATTTGAACTGTGGGAGCTGGCTCAAGAGGTTTCAGAGGAGAAGAACTTTAGTATGCTGCCTAGAGAGAGTCTTGTGATATTTTGGTGAAGAATGTGGCTGCTTTTTGCCCTTGTCAGAAGAGTCTGCCTGAGGCTAAAGTGAAGAAATTTGGATTAATTCGTTAGTAGAGTAAATCTCAAAACAGCCTAGAATAGACTCTGTCATGTGGTTTAATAACTAGCGTGTTAACGCTAATGAAGATTTAGAATGAAAAGAAGCAAGCTAAGTAAGTTAAAATACAAACTGTACAGACTAAGGAGGAAAGGTTCACCAGGAGGTGGAATGAAGCTAAGTCTTGTGTTCAAGGTGATAAATAGACTAAGAAATGGAATATAAAGAATAGCTTAGGTCCAGTGTGGTGGTGCATACCTTTAATTCCAGTACTCAGAAGGTCTATAAAGCAAGTTCCAGGAAGGCCTACTTTAGGCAGTGAAGGAAACCATCAAAAACAAAAGGCTGGTGAAGATGTCATTTGAGCAAGGGGACCATGTTCCCACCCCAGTAAAGGCAGTAAAACTTGGCAGCTTCGGCCATCTGGTCCTGGCTTTAGAGTCAAGGATAGAAGAAAGGGGTCATGGGAAGAAAGGGGTCATGGAATCTTCCTCCTTGACTATGTAATGCTGCTGAGGCCAGCCATGTGTCAGGGGTGTCCCTGCATGGAGGCCTAGAGAGGCCAATGTGTGAAGCTGTGAAGGAGAAGCCTGGATTGCCTTGGAGACCCCAAGATGTTGGAGATGCCAGAGTCATGAGATACCTGCCGAGGAAAGTTGCTGACAGAGAGAGGAACCAGGCCAGGAGAGAGAATTGTGTTGCAGTCAACAAAGCTGAAAGGAGCTGGAGATCTGAGAGCGGTTTGACATCGGACATGGAGATGCAGAGTTTGGAGTTTTCCGAGCTGGTTTTTGGTCTTGCTTTGGTCCAGCATTTCTTCACTATGCTCCCTTTCCTCCATTTTGGAATGGTAATGTATATCTTATGCTGTTATATGTTAGAAGTATGTGATCTGTTTTTTTGATTTTGATTTTACAGGGGATTACAGTTAAGAGACTGCATGAAGAGACTTTGAACTTTGGACCTTTAAACATTGTTGAGACTGTGATAGACTATGGGGACTTTTGAAGTTAGACTTAATGCATTTTCCATTATGTTATGGTTACAAGCCTACGGGAGCCAGGGAGTAGAATGTGGTGGTTTGAATAGTTATAGCCCCCATAGACTCATGTGTTTGAATACTTGGCCCATAGGGACTGGCACTATTAGGAGGTGTGGACTCGTTAGAGTAGGATGGGCCTTTCTGGAGGAAGTGTGTCACTGTAGGGATGGGCTTTGAGGTCTCAGAAGCTCAAGCTATGCTCAGTGTGGGAGTCACTTCATTCCCTGCTGCCTGTAGATCAACATGTAGAGTTCTCAGCTCCTTCTCCAGCACCCTGCCTGCCTGTCTGCATGCTGTCATGTCTCCCTGCCATGGCAATAATGGACTAAACCTCTGAAACTCTAAGCCAGTCCCAATTAAATGTTCTCCTTTATAAGAGTTGCCCTGGTCATGGTGTCTCATCACAGCAATAGAAACCTTGACTAAGACAAGAAGTAACGAGGCAAACAAACCACAGACCTCCAACTGCCTGAAGGAAGCACAGTACTGTCAGTCTTCCCCAGCCTCACCGTGGTGACAGCTACAGTTCTACAGATCCTTCCTGAGATGAGTCCAGGGCTGAGTGTCCCTGCTCTACAGATCCTACACAAAAGACTACATCTTTAACACCTAGCTCTGGGACTCGATGGGGTTCTGCATTTCTGAATGTCCCTGGACCACCCAAAATAAAGAGGTGGACATGGGAGCCGCTTCCAACAGCTGTTTCCCAGGATCAGGGGTGCAGTGCAAATGAGAGCAGAGACACCAGACACAGACGCTCTTGCAAGCCAGAGCGGACAACACAAATGTCTGCTCTCAGCTTCACCCTGAGAACAGATGAACACAGATCTAACAGGCCAACCTTCCTAGCTGCAGTTAGATGGCCTGCCCTTTTCCTCATCTGTTGCAAAGCACTGACAAGCAAAAACCTTATGATTGTTTCAATAAATGCAGGGGAAAAACTGACAAAGCCAACACCCTTCATAAAAGTCGCCAACAAACAACACATAGGATGAATGCTCCTTGACACTGTAAAGGCCACACATGCCAGGCCTAAAGTTAATATCACATTGTAAAACGCTGAAGGCTCTCCTCTAAGGTACGGAGTAAAGAATAAGACGTCTAATTTCACCACAAATATTCAACAGCTGGAGAAGAGCAATTAGGAACAACAAAATAAAAGGCACCGAACTCAGAAAAGAAATTAATCTGTCCTGTCTGCCAAAGACAGTCATGTGTAGAAGACAATACAGAGGGGTCTGGGGAGGTGGCTCCCCAAGTCAAGTCCTGAGTCAGATCCCCAGGAGCCCCACAAAACGCAGCAGCATTCATCTATGACCCCAACTGGCCACGCATGTGTGTACAGGCTAGGGGTTGACACTGGGTGACTTCCTCAATCTCTACCTTATTTTTGAAACAGTCTCTCACTGAAATTTTAACTCACCAATTAGGCTAGACTGACTGGCCAGCAATCCTCCTGTCTCCACATACCCAGGACTGCAAACACTGATATGCCCAGCTTTGAGGGGCCTTAGAGGGTTGGGATGGGGAATGTGTATGTGGGTGTGGGTGCTGGGATCTGAACTCAGGCCCTCATACTGAATGGCAAAGAGTTTAGTTTGAGCCATTTTTCCATCCCTTTGGTTGTTTATTTTAATCTGAAGTTTAAAAAAAAACCTTCTTATGTAAATCAACACAAAACATGTGACACATAAAACATGGTAAATATTAATTTTATAATGGTAACTTAGAAATTAAAGTTAGCATAGAAGCAATATATTTAAACATAATATAATTTCTTATTGTTTTATCAAAATATTCAGCATTTATACCAAATTTAATCTTTAAAGGATAAAAGTAATTTATATGCCCTACAATAGCAACTACACTACTATTATGTTTTAATGTGAGACACTCAGAAAATACTTATGACTTTTCTAAAATAAATCACACCAGTAAATTCTATATTGGCTGTATAAACATGTATAACCCTTACTATTAACAAGCCAACTAGCTTTAAAACAACAACAAAAAATTCTTTAGCACTACAGGGGAAAAAAACAGTTCTGTAATAGTTTCTCATTCCAAAGCATGAAATAGTGAAGGATTTCAAACCTGCCTTTTAATTTATAATACATATGAGAAAAAAATGAAGACCAAATTAAAGGCCTGAATCATTTCAGTTTTTCTTTTAAATGATTTCCAAATAAGATCTAAAATAGTGTTTGTGGCTATATGTTACGGCTTGTATATACAGTGTTCCTCATGGGCTCAAATGTTAAAGGCATAGGTACCCAGCTGATGGACCCACCCATGGAAAGGTAACAGAACTGAGTTACCACAGATGAGTTCACACTGAGGACACCATTAGGAGCTGGGGACTGCTAAAGGAAATCTGTCTTTTCCCACTCTCCTAACACTACTGTTTCTGCTGCCAGGAGGTACTAGGTCTGCTCTGCTAAGTCTTCTCTGCCATGATATTTTGCCTCACCTCAGACCCACAGTGACAGGGCCTAGCATCAAGAACTCAAACTTCTGAAACAGTGAGCCAACAGCAAATCCTTCCTCCCTTAAGATGGCCTCCGGGGCATTTTGTTATAGCAACAAAGATCTGACTAACATCTGGTGGTGCTCTGAATGAGATTTGCCCATAAGTTTCAGGCATTTGAATACCAGACTCTGGAATGATAGCCCTGTATGGGGAGGTTAGGAGGTGCGGACTTGGTGGAGAAAGTGTGTCACTGAGGGTGGACTTTGAGGTTTCAAAAGGCTCCTGCCATTCCAAGTATCTCCTCTGTTTCCTGGTTGTTGTTCAAGAAGTGAGCTCCCAGCTCTTGCTCCAGCCACCTGCTGCTCTCTACCTCCAGTCCACCATCATGGACTCATAGCCCTGAGGAACAGGAAGCCCCAAATAAGTAATTTCTTCTGCAAGTTGCCTTGGTCAAGGTGTTTTATTACAACAACAGAAGAGTAACAAAGACACACTCTATCACAGAATGACAACTCTACCTAAAAATATGTTTGCATCAAAGTTCACACGGAAACATATTTTCTGGAATTATCTACTTCATCTGCTTTTTGCTAAGCATCAGATTACAAGTCTTCACACTGCAGCAGCAATCTAGTTAACTTTCTGTTACCGTTTGTCAGCACAGCCCAGCATCAGTAGGTCATCTCTCAGGGAACTGGTCTGCTCCTCAACAATTCTCATCTTCTGCTGAAGTACTGTGAACGTTTCAGAAGCTGTCGCGTTGACGTGGGTTGGAGACAGGACTGGTTGGTACACTGTAGTTTCCATACGCACCTAAGGTCACAAGGTTACAATATTAGCATGGGAGGTTCCCTTACTGTTGGAAACAGTCACTGGCCCTTCCTTGAGAGGATTATATGTCCTGTCTTATTTACTAGGGAATAGATATGTGTCCTATTTTGCTCAAATATGAAGAGAAGCTTTAAAAGCCAACTTCTCATTCACCATCTTTTTTTTCCCTCTCCTTCATGAGATAAGCAACATCTCAGGTAGATTTGTTCCATGGGCCAGGGTCCCAGAGTGAAACATTCATGACATAAAATGAGTGAACAGTAGACCTATGTAGCTGTGGTAAGTTATTGAGATTGTTAAGTACTTTGCTATCACATTATAATCTAGTCTACCCTATTTGCTTTTAGTGGCCACATACTAGGGACCTAAGACTCCTGAGGGAGTTTTCTCTATTGTTACTACTTATTCCCATTATAACAGCATAGTTTATTAAGTGTCCTCCAAAAAATCTGATGCTGAAGCCTTGGTATCCAGCCTGGTGGATCCAGTTATTGAAGGTTGATCTTGAGGAGACTAACTTCATCCAGGGCTATCTTTGATGAATTTACACTGAATGAGCTATTAGGAGGTACAGCTCATTAGAGGCAGCAGTAGAACACTGGGCACGCGTCTGTCAAGGGCACCACTTGCCTCTTTTCCCACTTATGTCTCCCACTGCTTCCCAGAGAGTGGCAGTGCTCTGCCACCCTGTCATGATGTTCTGCCTTGTTACAGGACCACAGTGATGGGGCCAAGTGACCACAGACCCAAAACTATGAAAATATGAGCCACAAGAAATCCTTCTCCCTTAAGCTGATGTATTCAACTTTTTGTTGCTACAACAAATCACTGAGAAAAACTTAAAAGGATGACTTACTTTGGCTCACAAACTAAGAGGCTTCATCCCAGCATCTTGAGAAGGCCATTGTAGAGCAAAGCAGCTCATAATACAGTGGCCAGGAAACGGAGAGTGAGAATGTCTGCACTAGCAGGCTTTCCGATTTCCTCCCTTGACCTGAATTCAAGCTCCAAAACCCATGAAAAAGATATGGTGGCTGGGTATATATGAGCACAGCACTGGGAAGCAGAGGCAAGACCCCCTGGGGCTTGCTGGCTAGCCAGCCTAATCTAATTGGTAAATTCCAGGGCAAGTGAGAGATCCTGCCTCAAAAAACAAAGTGACCTGAGGCTGACCTATGGCCTCCAAATGCACACAAACCACAAATAGATACACTGTACACAACAAATAAAACAAACATAATTATTAGCTTACTGTTTGTCTACACTGAAGCAGCAGTGCTCAAAAACATCTTGCAACCTTATTTTCATAATATGAGCAAAAATTCTTACAGGTATTAATGGTAAATTAATCATTTCTTTCTTTCATATGAGGCCAAGTTTTCAAAGCTCTCCTGCAGTCAGCCATTGTGATGGTTTGAATGAGAATGGCCCCACAGGCTTATAAGTTTGAATGCCTGGTTCCCAGATGGTGGAACTATTTAGGAAATATTAGGAGGTGTAGCCTTGTTAGATGATTGTGTCACTGGGGTGGGCTTTGAGGTTTCAAAAGCCTTTCCCAGTTAGCTTTCTCTGGCTCCTGCTTGTGGATGGATTTGTGAGCTCTCAGCTACTGCTCCAGTATCCTGCTTGTCTGCCTATCATGCTCTCCAACACAATAGTTGTGGATTCCAGGTCCCACATTAAATACTTTCTTTTTTAAGTTGTTGGTGCTTTGTAACAGTAGTTGAAAAGTAGCTAAGAGGGCCATGCGGTACTTACATAGAAACAGAGACCTGGTTCACAGGCATCTTAGTCTCTGTTCTCCCTGCTGATAAAACACTCATACATCAACAACTTAGGAGGGAAAAGGGTTTACTTTCTTCCACAGTACAAGGTACACTGTGGCAAGGAAGTCAAGACAGCAGAAGCTCAAAACAGGGGGTAACATTGTTTCCATAATCACAGAGAAGAAACCCAGCAATTGTAAATTCTCTTTCTCCATTTTATAGAGTCCAAATCTCCTGTCAAGGGATGGTGCCACTGTAGGGGACCAGCCCCCATACTTATTTACCCCAGGAACTCTTGAGAAATGAGGGATAAGAGACTTAAGGAGAGAGAGAAAGAACGAGAACACAGGATAGACTCAGGTGGCCTGGATCCTTATACAGCTAGCTCTCCAGGACTTGACCAGTATTCCAATTTTCTCAGGGTCTCCTAAAGATGCCATTGCCATGAGACAACTGGAAGCAGTCTAGAGAATATGACACCCTCATTCCAAAGAGGTGGGGTGAGTAGGTTTTGGTCCTTTGGTGGGTTATGGATGTTTGTCATCATTTAGAGGGGTTGGTTACAAGTTGTTATTGATAATGGTGAGAAAAATAATCTAAAAGGAGATTAAATTCAGAGACCTCTCTCTGAAGGGAAAAAAGGGGGATATAATATATAAATTATGGGAATCTACTTTTAAACAACCACTAGTCTCAAATATTTACCAAATAGGGTATGGATTTTTGTATATTGATCAAATTTAGGGTTATTTTTGTTATACTATATATACATACATATATAATATACAAAATTTATATGTGTGTGTTTAATCATGTTTAAGCCATTGTACCTATACAACTCACTTAAAAATGTAAAGTTCTAGTTCTTGAAAGCTAATATTATAAACCATTTAAAATAATTAAGAAACACAGGTTAGTAGTTAGTCATCTATAACAATTAAACTTGTGCTAGGTATGCTTTTAATGTCATACAGAGCTATATTTTAAATAGATAGATGGTCTTCAAACAATTCAGAGACCTACAGAATATGGCATTTAAGATGTTTTAATAACATAAGACTTTTCATGACAGGGAGATGCCAAGGCTTTTCATCATAGTGAGACTCATCTGCTTCTGGTAGTACATAACAATTTCAAAAAAGGATGATGGGCATTGAAGAACCTCCATATGGAGTTTGCTTTCTTTATGACAAAGTTAGTCACTGGGCAAAGAAACTTGCCCTTGCCTCAACTACTGACATCATGCTGCCCAAAATGAACAAGCAGGACACAAAAGAAGGTGACAGTCGAATTTTGCCAAGACAAAGTAGGACAGTTCTTCAAAATTCCTGCTTCATAGAAAAGTCTGTCAGATATTCTAGGTCTGTAGCCCAAAGATGGATGCCCCAACATTGCAGAGGAATCTTGGGTGGCTGTCCAGGCAGCCAGCTGTCTCTGTCATTTCTACAGTTTCAGAAGTTGTTTGTTCTGCACTTCCTGTTTACTTGGGTAATATTATATCCTTCTTGGGTTGCTGATAGAGTTGAAGATGAGATAGTTATAGTTACAATTTTCCTTGTTACCAAATTCAGAAACAAAAAGTTACATGAGAGATAGAAAGTGTGTAAGGTAGAGAAACAGAAAAGCTTAAATTGTTTATCTAAGAAAATGCTTTGAGATCTAAAAAGATAGTTTTGGGTTGGTAATACAAGTTAGGATAGAAAGTGAATTAGGTACAAAACTTTGGACTCACTAAGATAGGTTAGAAAATAAAGACTTTCTCTAAATTTGCCAAATACAAATGGACTGGACATTGTGGATATAATTCCTACCTGTTCTTATTGTATACAGTTTTGCTATGTTAGAGTTAAAACCTTTCCTTTTTATTAGACAAAAAAGGGGGAAATGTTGTGGGATATTTGTACACTGTGTGAAGATGTATTTGCTGTGACTGGTGTAATAAAAAGCTAAACAGTCAATAGGTAGACAGGAGGTAGGCAGGATTTCCAGGGAGAGAAAGGAAGAGGAAGAGAATCTAGGCACACAAGAGATGCCAGGAGACATGGAGAGGAAACAAGAGGTGCAAGATGGAAGAGAGGTAATACCATGTGATAGAATGTAGATTAATATAAATGGGTTAATTTAAGTTATAAGAGCTAGTTAGGAACAAGCCTAAGCTATAGATCAAGCTTTCCTAATTAATAAGAAGTCTCCATGTCATTATTTGGGAGCTGGCTGGTGGAACAGAAAAAGTTCGTTACAGAGAACAATCCATATGCCCAGGTCTCCTTATAAAAATACAGACAATGGGAAAGATCAAGCCAGTATCTTCTCTACAAAACCTACCACTCCTGTAGAAATGTCTGCCAATGAGAACTGCCTAGATGAACTCCAGGACACAGAACTTAAAAGAAAATCATAATTTCAATTACATCCAAGAATTCGAGGAATTTAAAGAAGATACAAAGAAACAGATCAGTGAAATTAAGGTGAAAGAACTTAAAGAGGACAAATGCCTGAACACACAGGAAGCATTATTTCAGGCTGAAGAGTGGAAGAAGCACATCAAAGAGACTGTGGAAAGAAATACAAAGCTGTAATTATTAAAACACAAAATACCACCAAAACCATAAAAAATACCTCCCCAAATCAACAATACAGTGACCACAATTAACACACACATTTCAAATGCTGGATGGTGGTGACACATGCTTTTAATCTCAGCACTTGGGAAGTAGAGACAGGCAACACTCTGAGTTCAAGGGCAGCCAGGGCTACACAGAGAAATCCTGTCTCAAAAAAACCAAAAAGTAAACACACATACACACTTTTCAATAACAACTTTATATATTAATGGCCTCAATTCTCTAATCAAAAGATACAAACTGACTGAATCGATCAAGAAATAAATCCATCTGTTGCCTACAAGAAACACATCTTAGTTTAAAGATAGGTACTATCTTGGAGTAAAAGAATGTACAAAAGTACTCCAATCAAAGGAGACTAGGAAGCAAGCATTGCCATCCTAGTATCTGATAAAATAGACTTCAAACTAAAACTAAGCAAACGAGATAAAAAGGAACATTTCATTCTAATCAAGGGAAGACTTAACCAAGAAGACATTACAATCCTAAACATATACACCAAACTCAAGGGTGCCCAATTTCATAAAAAAAAAAAATCTAGTTCTGGATTTAAAACACAGATTAACTTCAATCTTTTAATAGTAGGTGATTTCAATGTCCTACTTTCTCCAATAGATGGGTCATCTGGACAAAAATAAACAGAAACATCAGAATTAACTGATATCATATAACAAATAGACTTATTATCTACAGTATATTCTATATAAACACCAAAGATTACACATTCTATTCAGTGGCACATAGAAGCAGAACTAAAAATAGATGACATCCTGAGATACAATAACAGATCTTTACAAACTCAAAAACATGAAATCACTCCTTATATTCTATCTGACCATAATGCAATAAAATTTGAAATTGACAGCAAAAAGAAAAAATCTCTAGTAAATATACAAACTCATAGGGATTAAACTCATTAAAGAATGATGAAATGGTAAAAGAAATCAAGAAAGAGTTATTTACTGTAACTAAATGAAAATAAAAACACACAAGACACTAAAACCTATAGGACATAATGAAAGCAGTCCTATGAGGAAAATTTATAGCTCTAAGTGCCTACATTAAAAAAAAAATCAGAAAGAGCACAACTAAATAACTAAAGATACAACTCAAAAAGTTGAAAAACAAGAAAAAACAACCAAATCCAGACACAGCCAATGGCAAGAAATAATAAAAATCAGAACAGAAATCTGTGGTGGTATTGTATTCCCCAAAATACTGTGCACTCTAATAAACTTATCTGGGGTCAGAGACAGAACAGCCACAATATTTAACATAGAGGTTAGGCAGTGGTAGCACACGCCTTTAATCCTAGCATTCCAAAGGCAGAAATCCATCTGTTCAAGGATACAGTCAAGCATGGTGACTCACGCCCTTAATCCCGGAAAGCGAGCCTTTAATCCCAGGAAGTGATGGTAGAAAGTAGAAAGGTATATAAGGCGTGAGGACCAGAAACTAGAAGCATTTGGCTGGTTAAGCTTTCAGGCTTCTAGCAGCAGTTCAGCTGAGACCCATTCTGGATGAGAACTCAAGAGACTCCAGTCTGAGGAAACAAGACCAACTGAGGATCCGGTGAGTTGAGGTGAGATAGCTGTGGCTTGTTCTGTCTCTCTGACCTTCCAGTGTTCACCCCAATACCTGGCTCAGGTTCATTTTATTAATAAGAACTGTTAAGATTCCTGCTACAGAAATCAATGAAATAGAAAAAACAAACAAACAAAAAAACCCAAAAAATACAAAGACTCAACTAATCTAACACTGGTTCTTTTGAAAAGGTAAACAATATTGACAGACCCTTGGCCCACCTAACCAAAAGAGAGCCAGGACCCAAACTGACAAAATAAAAAATGAATAGGGAAGCATTACAAATGACACCAAGAAATTCATAATATTATAAGGGAATATTTTAAAAACCTGCATTAAACTGGGAAAGCCAAAAGAAACAGATGAATTTCTAGATTCAGGCAAACCACCAAAATTAAGCTAAGAAGTCAACAACCAAAACAGACTCATAACAAATGAGGATATTCAAATAGTAATAAGTTTTCCAGCCAAAAAAAAAGTTCAGATTTCCTGCAGAATTCTAGCAGACATTCAAAGAACAGTCCTCAAACAACAGACATAATCCTTAAACTATTAAAAAAAATAGAAACATAAGGAGCACTCTTTGAACAAAGCCAATAACATTCTATTAACCAGACTAGGTAAAGATGCAACAGTGAAGGAGGAGGAGGAAAGGTAAGAAGAGGGAGGGAGGGAAGAAGGTAGGGAGGAAGGAAGGAGGGAGGGAGGAAGGGAAGGAAGGAAGATAGACTAAAGACCAATATCCCTGATGAACATAGACTCAAAAATATACAATAAAATACTTTAAACAGAATATGGACATGCATCAAAAAGATTATACATCATGACCAAGTTGACTTTATGCCTGAAATGCAGAGATGATTCAACATATACAAGTCAATAAATGTAATAAACCACATAAATGGATTTAAAAGACAAAAATCACATTATCTCAATAGATGCAGAAAAAGCCTTTGACAAAATCCAAAATGCTATCATGATAAACGTTCTAGAGAATGTAGGGCTAGAGAGAAAATACACACACACACACACACACACACACACACACACACACAAACACAATAAAAGCTATATGCAAGAAACCCAGAGCCAACATCATCCTAAATGGAGAAAATCTTGAAGAAATCACACTGAAGTCAGGAATGAGACAGGGATATCCACTATCCCCACATTGTGCTCAAAGTATCAGCTTGAGCAACAGGCAAGAGAAAGCAATTAAAGGGAAACAAATAGGGAAAGAAGTACTCAAACCATCTCTATTTGCAGATGATATGATACTACAGAGATCCCAAAAATTTATACCAGAAAACTTCTAGAAAAAAATAAACAAACTCAGAAACATAGCAGGAATCAGAATCAACTTCCACAAATGAACAGCTTTTCTATATACTACCAACATACAGAGAAGACCATGGACACATTCCCATTCACAATATACTCAAAGAAAAATACCTAGGAATAAACCTAACCAAGGAAGTGAAGGACCTCTACAATGAAAACTTTAAACCTCTGAAGAAAAGAGATAAAGACACTAAAAAATGGAAGATGTTATTGTCTGTATTTGCTCTTTTGGGGGCCTGCCACCCAGCTTGCAAATAAATCACACACAGAGGTGTAGCAGAAATCTTAAAAGTTCTTATTAATAAAAAACAAACTTGAGCCAGGTATTGGGGTGAACACTAGAAGGTCAGAGAGACAGAACAAGCCACAGCTAACCTCACCTGGCCAACTTCTCAGCTGATCTTGTTTCCTCAGACTGGAAGCCTCTGTGTCCTCATATCCGAATGGCTCTCAGCTGAAATGCTGCTTGAAAGCCTGAAAGCTTAACCAGCCAAATGCTTCTAGTTTCTGGTCCTCACGCCTTATATACCTTTCTGCTTTCTACCACCACTCCCTGGGATTAAAGGCATGAGTCACCATGCCTGGCCTTTTCCAATGTGGCCTTGAACTCACAGAGATCCAGAGGGATTTCTACCTCTGGAGTGCTAGGATTAAAGGTGTGAGTGCCACCATTTTCTAACCCTCTGTATCTAGTGGCTGTCTGTTCTCTGACCCCAGATAAATTTATTAGGGTACACAATATTTTGGGGAATACAATACCACCACATAGAGGCTTATTCTTAATTATAAATACTCAGCCTTAGCTTGGCTTGTTTCTTACCAACTTTTCTTAACTTTAAATTAACCTATCTGTTTTTTGCCTCTGTATACCTTTCTTTCTTACTCCATTGCTGGTTGTGTAGCTGGGTGGCTGGCCCCTGATGTCTTCCTCCTCCTCCTCTCGCTCCTAGATCTCTACTCTCCCATTTTTCTCCTTCTATACATCCTTTCTGCCTGCCAGCCCTGCCTATCCTTTCTCCTGTCTCGCTACTGGCCATTCAGTTCTTTATTTAGATCATCAGGTGTTTTAGACAGAGATAACAACACAGCTTCACAGAGTTAAACAAATCCAACATAAACAAAAGTAACACACCTTAAAATAATATTCTACAAAAGAAAGACTTCCCATGCTAGTGGATCAGAATTAGTGTTGTGAAGATGACCATTTTACCAAAAGCTATTTACAGATTAAATAAAATCACAATCAAAATCCCCATCTCATTCTTCACAGAAATAGAAAAAAAAAAACTATCCTAAAACTCATATGGAACCACAAATGATCCCAGAGAGCCAAAACAATATTAAGCAAAAAGAACAATTCTGGAGAGATTATGGTTCTAGACCTTAAGATATATTACACAGCTATAGTAATAAAAAAAATATGGTACTGGTACAAAAACCAACATAGAAGAACCAAACATGAGTACACATAATTTCAGCCACTTAATATTTTTACAAAGATGCCAAAAACATATACTGGAGAAAAGAAAGCATCCTCAACAAATGGTGCTGGGATAACTGGATAGCCACATGCAGAAAGATGAAGTTAGACCTGTACCTACCACCCACGTAGGTGGTAGGAATTGGACCCAAGCCCTCCAGAAGAACAGCCAGTGCTCTTAACAGCAGAACCGTCTATTCAGTATCGAGTCCAATACTCGGTATCTAGAGATGCTTTACACTTGTGTTATCATTTTAAGCTTCTGAGTCAAAAGTAAAGACAGAAGACAAGCTCAGCCATGGGCTTGTAAGGGGAGTTACATGGGGTATGGGATAGGAACTCTTCAGAGACTGTGAGAATGCCCACAGTGTCAAGGGCAGATTTTTTGGCTGGTGTCAATTTCGGAAAAAGAGAGGAAGGAGGCTGCAAAAGACAAAAGCTATCTTTCTGAGACCTCAGAAAACATGGACGCTTACCAGTTAGGGTCTGCTAAGGTAGGTAGAGATGAACATATTTCATTAAGGCACAGTTAGTTAGTTAGTTAGTTAGTTAGTTAGTTAGTTATGCTTGGAAGTAGGGTCTTGTGTAGCCCAAGCTGCCTTCAAACTCACTGTGCATTGAGGATGACTTTGAGCTTCTCATCCTCAGGTCTCCACCTCCCAATGCTAGAATTACAGGCACACACCACCACATGGGCTTGGCAATCACCCTACTGTGATACAACCCAGGTGCCTCCCACCTTAGTTCTTGTATGTTACTTTCTGCCTTCTGGCTCCAGGTTCCTCTCTTCAGGTTGCAAAATAAAATTTCTTCCTAAGCACTGGAGGTCTTAACCTGGCCTGTGCAGGTGAAGTGCCTGCTGTCTTCATCACACCATGGACTGAGGAGTCATTGCAAAGGAGTCAGCATGTTATTTGTAGCACTGACACCACATTTGTATGCATGTCTCCAAAGCGTTTCCAGATAGGGGAGACAGCCGCTGTCTGCATCAGAAAGGATCTGACTACAGGCATGCAACTTTTATCAGAGGAAACTAACAGATATGTGTTATGTCCCAAATAGTGCCTGGAGTCAGTCAGTGGTGATGCATGTCTTTAATCCCAGCATTCGGGAGGCAGAGGCAGGTGGGTCCTTAGGGTTTGGGGTTTTTTTTGGGGGGGGGCGTAGTTAGTTTGTTTTATAGCGCCCAGCATAGTGCCTTGGCTGCTGTGGGCGCCAAACAAACATGACAATAAATATTTAACAAGGTCTATTCCAGTACAGGCACGAAACAATGCACAAATGAAAACTCCTCTTGTCTAGGAAGCAAGCCAGAGAAGAAAACCAGTGTAGAAAACCAAACATTAAGCCGGGCAGTGGTGGCGCACGCCTTTAATCCCAGCACTCGGGAGGCAGAGGCAGGCGGATCTCTGTGAGTTCGAGGCCAGCCTGGTCTACAGAGTGAGATCCAGGACAGGCTCCAAAGCTACACAGAGAAACCCTGTCTCAAACAACCA
>CABHPH010134152.1:0-28167 GCA_902168325.1 Peromyscus nudipes | reverse complement strand
TCCTTCCTTCCTTCCTTCTTTCCTTCCTTCCTTCCCTCTTCCTTCCCTTTTTTTTGAGACAAAGTTTCAAGTAGCCCTTGCTGGCCTTAATTTCTCTGCGTTTACCTCGAACTCTGATCCTCCTGCCTCCACCTCCTGAGAACTAGGTTTACAGGTAGACATTGCCATGATTAGATTATGCTAGGTTTAGGATTGACCCAGCATACAGGCCAAGCACTCAGCCTGCTAAGAAATTCCCATTTTCTTTTTCCATCTTAATCTGATTAACCCAGGATTGCCACACACTCCAGAACAGAGAATCCTACCATGTAGAATCTGTAAAGCTAAGTGGACATCCAGAGATTGACCAAGGGGTCACACCTTGGTGGAAACAACTCAAATCTTAGGAACAGCGAAGTCCATGGAAGAAGGGAAAGTAGTATATTCTCTCTCTCTCTTTTCTTTTTCCTTTCTTTCTTTTTCTTTTTCTTTTGTTTTTGTTTTTGTTTTTCGAGACAGAGTTTCTCTGTGTAGCTTTGTGCCTTTCCTGGAACTCACTTGGTAGCCTGGGCTGGCCTTGAACTCACAGAGATCTGCCTGACTCTGCCTCCCCAGTGCTGGGATTAAAGGTGTGTGCCACTACTGCCCGGCTCTTTTCTTTTCTTTTTTACTTCAATGCACCTTGTTAAGAATATTGTCTTGCATAATACTGCCGGCACCTGCCATCTGTGTGTCTCATTAAGAGACTGCCATGCTGTACACAGTGGAAATGTTTTCCACTCTTCATTACTAAATGTGGCCACACTGCCTTCCAATTTGCTTCATCTGGGAAGTTTGTTTTCCTTACTTTCTCACTCTCCAGATGTCTTCTCCATCTGGCACTCAAACATATTGTAACTTGTATATAATTTTACTTAAAAAAAAAAAAAAAAACAACCAAAAACGCTGATTCCAAATATGTGTCACAGGAAGTGAATCTGAGCTGTGTCAGATCGGAGCATTTTGTTCATTGGCTTCCATTGCATTCTTCTGAGCTTTTGTGCGGCGCGCATGCTCCATGCTGGAGCCCTGTTCATTTGTGGGTCAGATGGAGTCTGTGTATTTAAGAATGGAACAAAAACTGATATTCCAGTTCGAGTGCACAGAGAGTTATACAGCAATGGCACTCATCAGTTTGCAAATCCCATTTGTGTGACAAATAGTACTGGCCTAGATTTGTTTCTGATGTTGGGGTAAAATACCCTGCACCCTCCCCCGCCAAAAAAAAAACTGTGGGGAAGAAAGGACTTATTTTAGCTTAGATTTCCAGGTTCTAGTCCATCATGGTGGGGAAATCATGTAGGAACCTCAAAAAGCTTGTCACCTCTTACCCACAGGCAAGAGCAGAGAGACACGAATGCATGAATGTTTGCTTGCTTGTGCTCAGCTGGATCTCTTCAGCCTTACGAAGGACCTCCCACCCTACTAAGAGAATGGTGCCACCCACAGTGGGCTGGATCTTCCCACATCAATCAACTTAATTAAGACAAATCCCTCACAGACATGCCCACAGGCCAATCGAATGCAGACAATCCTTCACTGAGGCTTCCCCCCCACCCCCACCCCAGGTGATTTTAGGTTGGTTAAGTTGACAATTAAAGCCAACCATCGCAAATACTGGAGGCCTCCTTATGAAGTGTGAGCATTTAGAATGAATATACACAGATTCTCCTCGGTGTCTTGTACATGAGTGAGTGAGTCTTGCTTCCTGTCTCTGACTGACTGGTGGGTCCTGCTAATCAGCACCCCTCCCCCACTGCTCTTTCACCCAGTCCTCTGTTTTTCTCTCCCAGTCACTCCACGGCACTTGTCAGCACATTTTTGACACTGAGGTCACATGTAATTGGGAGTGCACACTCGAGGGCCGATCTCTCCGAAAGTTTTTAAACATGTTGTGGCAGACACTGTTCCACCGCCTGTGAGCTCTCTCTCACAGCCCTCTGGCTCCACCCAAGTTTAATCCTGATTTTTACAGATAAAAATAAGACAAAGATCCTTTGCAAGTCCAGGAATGAGTTATGACTGGTTGCTGCTAGTCACGGTGACTTCATTCTGCTTTGCCAGAGACCAACTTCCCCAACCTTTCTCAGAACTAAAAATTGTCCTAAGACAAAGTTACGGTCAGTGACAGGTGAGGGGCTATCTGCTTAAGTGGAACAGAGCCTCACAAAACCTGTCTTCTCTGTCCTCATCCTCTTTTGCTTGGAAGAGTGGTGGGAAACGTGGTGTGTGAGCAGCTGCAGTCACTTTATAACCATGAAAGAAAGACCAAGAGATTCTGAACGCTCCCTGACATCTCTGGGCCACTAGAGCTAGCTGACACCATATACATACATACATGCATATATATATATATATATGCGTATATGTATATCTTGTGTGTGTGTGTGTGTGTATGTGTATGATATTTACCTACATACTTACTTATGCACAGCAAAACTGAGGCACATTAACCATCTCTAACATTTCGTGCTCACAAAATGAGACCATTTTTGAGAATGGAAACATCAAACTTGAGTCAAATTGAAGGTGTACTCTGAGTAGACATCCCCGCCATGGCGGGGCTCATTCCACAGCAGGGGATAATGCCCTGACCTTACTCCCTCACTTCCTTCTGATAAATGCTGGCTTAAGGTGCAGAATGCCAGCTATTTGGAGCAGTGGCTCTGCTCTTCACAGAGTGCTTAGAAAAGTGGATTACCAACACGGGAGACAGCAGAGGACAGGAAGAGAAAGTCAGAGTCCAAAGGGGTGCAGTTATTCCCCACTTTTCTAGATGCAGGCTACCAGAGACCACCCTGCTCCAGGGAAGGAAGTGAGAGGCAGAGCTTTGCAACTACAGCAAAGGAGTTTGAAGGTACCAGTGGGAGCAGAATGTGGTATCGCACATCTGTGATCACCGCACTCAGGAGGCTGAGGGACGAGGATTGTGAGTTGGGGCTAGCCTAGGCTACAGAACCAGAGGGTATTTGTAGCCCCATGATTCAGGTACAGCCCAGATGGAAACATGATGCTCAGAGGAAGAAAACAGAATGGCAGAAAGCATAAGAATCATGCAAATTCCATGTTGTCATTGTGCCCTGACAGGTGGTTCATCTGAATAGAGTGAGAGTAAGGTCTCTCTCTCTCTCTCTCTCTCTCTCTCTCTCTCTCCCTCCCTCCCTCCCTCTTTCTCTCTCTCAATGTTTTTCCCACAGGAAAGTGAATGAGCTCTCTAGATGGACTCAGACCTCTGCACTTGCAGGGTTATCTTGACATTCAGCCAAGCATAGATTGAAACCATATGGGGGAGAAAGCCACCACACCTGAACCAAGCAACTAGAGGCTTTGCTCATCATGAGTCCCCAAGCACTGCCACTCAGTGCCCACTTAACAAAGCAATCAACCCCTACTCAATGCTGTAAGCCATCCGGAGAGGCTGTGAATAGTCAGGAGGATGCTTAGGGGTTGCAGGCAGACACCACGCCATGCTCTGTGAGGCACTGACCCTGCATGGGATTTAGACTGCGTGGAATCAATCCCCTATGGCCACGGGGCAATTCACCATCCTCTCTTCCCCGGCGGTGGCCTGGGTGGAAATACTGGGAGGCACACACTCCATGGAGCTGATAAAGTAAGGGCCTGGACTCCGAGGAAGAGAGGAGTCAGAGGAAGGAGGGTACTAGCTGGGCAATGGGCAGTCTATAAAAGAGAGAGAGAGAGAAAAAAACAACAAACAAACAAAAACAACCCATAGTCCTCTTGACCCTATCTTTTGAACTCACTCAGTGTCTGTGCTAATTATGTGGAAGAAAAATGCAGTTTAGGGGCAGCGGGCCTACATGCCACACTGCAAGAGCTCTTCAGCGCTCTCTTTGATGTTCAAGCAAATCGTCTTGGCTTCCAAGAAACACCCGTTATCATGAGACAGACACCAGAACATTTCTATCCTTGTTGTTTTACCAGAATGTTCCTTCCTCTCCTGCCTCTTCTCCCGGACGCTTCTTTTTAATTTGCTGCTTAACGGGATGGTGTTAGCTTTGGTGTCCCTAATACTATTGGTTTTTCTGGCAAGCTTATTTGTTTTGATAGAATTCTTCCCTCTCGGAAGTGGACATTCAAAAAACATCTACAGAAGCTGGTCAGCAGCAGAGGCTAGCGTCACAAGAAACAGTATGAGAAAATGGCAGCCTTGGGCTTTGCCAAAGCTCCAAACTGGAGTACATTCAAACTGGAAGAGAGAGCAGGCAACTATTTGGAATCCCAAACTGCACTATTCCTCCACCTCACCCCCACCCCAACCCTCTGAAAGCAGAGGCAGTGCAGGTAACACAGAGAGATTACGGCTAAGACCCTGCCATTGCTGCCACGCTGCTGAGGAACTCATCCATTATTTTATTATTTTATGTATTTGGGAGTTTTGCTGGCATTTTTGTGTGTGCATCCCTGTGTGTACCTGGTGCCTGAGGAGGCTAAAGAGGGAGTCAGACCCACCTGGAACTGAAGTCACAGACAAGGTGAGCTGCCATGTGGGTACTAGAAATCAAACGCTGGTCCCCTGGAAGAATGGCTGGTGTTCTTAACCATGGAGGCACCTCCCCAGGCTCCTTGTTACAGGTTTGCAAAACATCTCCAGAGTTCATGATTTACAAGTGTGGAACAACATCTAAGGTCATTATGGTTCATAGTTTTGCTGATATCACTGTTTAAAACACTTTACTTCTCCTTGGTTGCTAATACTCAATTTAGGCTAATAAGAAAGACTGTATTCTACTCATCATATTGGTGGTAATTTCCAACACTTCTCAACTAACCTAAAAAATTAGGTTAGTTGAATGGTTAATAGGACTTTATGTGAGTGTGTGTGAAATCACAAGTTAAGAATGTCCTCTTGGGACTGGTGAGATGGCTCAGTGGTTAAGAATACTGGCTTGCTGTGGGATGTCTTTTTGTATGCTGTGAATATGTGTTGCTCTGATTGGTTGATAAATAAAGCTGTTTGGCCAATGGTGAGGCAGAATAAGGTTAGGTGGTACATTCGAACTGGGAAGAGAGGAGAAGAAAGGAGAGTGGGGTAGACACAACAAGCTGCCACCAAGAGAAGCAAGATGTGAAAGTACTGGTAAGCCACAAAGCCACATGGCAATGCATAGATTCATAGACATGGGCTGAGTTAAGTTGTAAGAGCTAGCTTGTGAGGAGCCTGAGCCATTAGGCCATATAGTTTGAAAATAACATAAGTCCCTGTATGTTTATTTGGGTCTGAGCGGCTGCAGGACTGGGCAGGACACAGGAAAACTTCCAGCTACACTGGCTGCTCTTCCAGAGGATCTGGATTCGATCTCATCACTCATATGGTAGCTTACAACCTTCTATAGCTCTACTTTCAGGAGATCTGGTGCACTTTTCTGGCCTCTGAGGGGACCAGGCACACAGGTGGTGAATAGACATCCATACATATAAATTAAAATTAAAATGTATATACTCTCACTATTTTATATCTAGGTATTGCATATCTTTTTTTTTCTTTTTTCATTTGTTTTGAGACAGTCTTTCCTTCTTTAGGTCAGGGTGGCCTGGAACTAACAGCAATCTTTTTGTCTCAGCCTCTTAAATGCTGGGAATACAGGTGTAAACAACCACACTTGTTTTTTGTTTGTTTGTTTATTATTGATTGATTGATTGATTGTGTTTGACAGAGTTCTGCTGTGTCGCCTAGGCTGACTTCCAGACTGGATGATTTCCTGCTTCAACCTCCCAACTGCTGGGCTCACAAGTGTGAGCCACCAAGCCTAGCTTTTTTTTTTTTTTTAGCTTTTAAGAGAATATTTTATTTATGTTTTAATATGTGCATGATAGAAAACAAAACACAAGAGGCCAAGAACAAAGTCACCTAGTCACAAGCAGCTCAGCTTCTGTGTCCTTCAAGATCCTGCAAGTGTACATACATATAGGGAATTGAGATTATACAGTAGGTACCATACTTTCCCCCACATTGTGAATCTTCACCAACTGAAAACCCCACACTACACGAGTATTTTGACAACCAAGAATACACCACGCTATCTCAGTCTGTCAGACAAATTTGTAATCTCGTCTTCCTTAAGTCTGGCTTCTTCTAATGCTGTTTTATTGTTAAACAGAAACATATTGTAGGTCAGGTTAAGCCATTTATTTGCCCTTGGGTAGTCCAAGCTTCAGAAGGAAAATGAGGACAAGGAAAAGAGGAAAGAATGGCACATGACTGTAACTTTAACGTCTGAAACCATCTCTAACCACCCCGTTCTCTTCCAAGCTCTCCCAAGTCCGCTGCTTGCACTCCCGGGCCTTGAAGAACATTGTGTTCATTTCAGACTCCTCACAACTGACTCCCACGAATCCTGCCTTTTCTGCCTCCAGGGATGTTGTTTGACATGGGAACAAGCGAAAGTGGGGGAATGATTGGTTTCTAAGTAAATAAATAAGTGACAACCAGACTTCATCGTTCATGTGGCTTCTGGCTGAGGTTGGCTTCCTCAGGCAATGCATATTAAATTTATTCTGTTATAATAATTCAAGCCGTTTTGGGATCACCTTTAGAATTTTATTTTCAGATATTGGGCTATAGCTCAGTGCATGCCTGGTGCATACAGGCCCTGAGTTCTGTGCCTAGCATTGGGTAAAAAGAAAAAAAAATCACTATTTATAACTAAATATAAATCAATCAATTACTTGGATATGTGTGGGAAAAGAAGTGGGAACTTCAAGATAAGTACAAGAAAAAGTTTCTGAAGTTCTGTTCTTTATTTTGTTTTTAGAGCAATCTCTAAAACTCTGTAGCCCAGGCTGGCCTGGAACTCGTGACAATCTACCTCTTTCAGCTTCTCAAGTGCTGGAATTACAGGTATAAGCCACCATATTCAGATTTCCTCAGGCTTTTTCTTTTGACTGTGTGTGTGTGTGTGTGTGTGTGTGTGTGTGTGTGTGTGTGTGTGTGTGTATGTATGTATATATATATGTATGTATGTACTCATGCATGCCAAGGAGTGCTTATGAAGATCACAGAACAACTTTAAGGAATCCATTTTCTCCTTCCACTTTACATGGGCTCCAGAAACCAAACTCAGGCCACTCGGCTTTCCAGGCAAGCACTTAGTTCTCTGGGCCATCTCCCTGGAGGCACAACACGGTAGAAGAATTTCTCAAACACCAGTGGTTTGGATGCAACAAGCTATGTCATCTGGGATATTACTTTGTCAGGGGACGAGATGCAGCAGAACTGGAAGAACCATCCAAATGATGTCTAGGCTGGTTTTTGAAATGCTGGGAGAGCTCTAGCCCTTCAAAGAGCAACGACTGACAAGTATTAATGTTTCAGTCTTTAGCCGCTAGAGTGTGATATGCCTCACCAAATGCTCTTCCCGGTAGCTTGTTTGCTGCATGACTTCACATCTAAACTCATACATGAGAACACCCTGTCTACCAACCTTCCCAACTCACCACCTGTAGCCTGACACCAGCATGTCCCCACTTATCCACATTTCATTTACTAGAGCTCTTGTGTATCTGTATAATTTCCAGCAACTCTAGGGTGATTGATTTGAATGAAAAGAAAAAAAATTTCTCCTAGTTGGTAAATGATTTTCTCTGTTCATCCACTCCCCTCACTTTAAGGTAGTGGGAGAAAAAGTGAGCACAACGTGGGAAGAACTCACTGGTGGCTTTTTGCAAGGATTATAAGCTGTCTACCCCCAAAACCTGATATATGCCCAAGCAACAAAGGATTCATTGTTAACATCCTTGTAATAACAAAAACATTGTCTGGCCCTGTGGCGTGTCCTGGGCTGTACATCATTTCATCTGACCACAATCCTGTGAAGTTGGCACAGTCACAATTCCCTCTTACTGACCAAGACACCATGGGAGCAGCATACCCGAGGTCACCTCCAAGGACGGTGGGAGTCTGTCTCTGTCCCACACTGCTGTCTTTGGCAGTGTATTGAAATAAGGAATCAATTTTAAGAACAAGTTCCAAAGTCATAAATGGACACATACCTAAACAGTGGATTGAATGGATGTATTCGTTTTTATTCCTTCTTTAATACCTAGAAGAATGAGAGCACAGTAACGAACTCCATGTGCTCCCTGCAATTAAGAGCGTGTGGATGAACTGCCTATGCAGGAGAGAAAAGAGGAGATACAGGAGCATCCGGAGGATGAGGTGACGCAGACACTAATTTGAGCAAAGGAAACCTTGATCACTGGGTACCTCCCAATGCAGGGGGAAAGGCATGGGGCTGAAGCCAAGAGGGCTAGCTGAAAGTTTGGAGAAGAACCACCCTGTTCCCCATGTCTGGCCTCTGCTCAACCACCCCTCCTCAGCCACTTGAGGAGACAGCAAGCTCACAGCATGGAGCTGCACAGCCAGAACAGCTTCCGGTCTGGAATCGCTTGGCACAACAGCGTAAGGATGTTACTCAGTGGATCGAATCCCGGCTTACAGTGCACAAAGCCTCGGTTTGAAATCCACATAAACTGTGCATAGTAGTGCATGCCTGAAATCCCAGCACTGGGAGGTGAATTCACAACATCAGATGTTCAATATTATCCTCAGTTACTGGATTAGTTCAAGACTAGTCCTTGACACAAAAGACTCTGTCTCACAAACAACAAAGTAAGGAAGGAAGGAAGGAAGGAAAGAAGGAAGGAAGGAAGGAAGGAAGGAAGAAAGAAAGAGAGAAAAACATGAAATGGATGTGCATTTAATTTTCATGCTAAAAGGTGAAAGCCAACCCCTTTCCAAATGCTGTCTGTCAACCCCCTCCCCTTGCCTTTCCCGGTGCACAGACTACCAGTTCACAAATTCCAACGGAGCATATAGTGTCAGTGAGGATTTTGGTGTGGAAGGTCATGAAACGGTTCTGGAAAGCTTTGAACATGAAATTTAGTTGAAATAAACACAGACATAGAGGGACTTTAAGGACTAGCGATAATCAGGGGAAGGGTAGAAAAGGGGAAAATGACCAACAGCACAATAGCTTTCCTTCTAAAGAAAAAAACCTTCCGTGACTGTTATCTGTAATGAGATAAAAGGACACTCTATGCTGTCATGAAGCACAGCAGAGTGGCATAAAAAAACAAAATCAGAAGGAAAATTTGTGAACTAGAAACATGAAAATACCACTTGAACTCAGCACGAGGATTATGGGATGAGAAGACCAGAGCAAGGAAAGCCACAGGAAATACACTAAAAATCAGAAGCGTGCAAACCGCGAAGGGATGGTGAGATGATTTGGCCAGTAAGAGTGTCTGCTGCCAAGTCTGCCAACCTGAGTTTCATCCTCAGGACCCGTGCGGTGGAAGGAAAAAACAGACTCCTACAAGTTGTCCTCTGACCCTCACATGCGCATCCTGGCTCAGGAGCACCCCCTCGCCCACACACGTATAAATAAGCAGATGTGATTAAAAAAAAAATTAGAGAGGGAAAACAGAGAGGGGAGGGGAGAGAGCAAGGGAGAGGAAGAAAAAGAGAGAGAGGGAGAGAGGGAGGGAAAGGCAGAGAGAGAGAATGAGAGAGAGAGGGAGAGAAGGAGGGAGGGAGACAGAGAGAGAGGGGAGAGAGAGAGAGAGAGAGAGAGAGAGAGAGAGAGAGAGAGAGAGAGAGAGAGAGACTATGACTATGAATTGAATTGGTTGTCCTCTTCCTGGCTTTCTCCTGTAGGTTCTGGGGATTGAGCTCCGGTCCCTGAGCTTGTGTGCATGGCAAGCACATCATTGACTGAGCTATTTCTTCAGCTCCAAAGAGGTTGGTTTGTTTGTTTGTTTTGAGACAGGGTTTTGTGTAGCCTTGGCTGTCCTGGAACTCATTCTGTAAACCAGGCTGGTCTCAAACTCACAGAGATCTGACTGCCTCTGCCTGACTGAGTGCTGGGATTAAAGGCCGCCGCCGCCACCACCACCACCACCACCACCACCACCACCACCACCACCACCACCACCACCACTAGGTCATTTAAGAGTTTTAACATCACCTTATTACAAGTTTCAAATAGAGGCATTAGAAAGAAAACTATTTAAAGAGAAGAGTCCTGGTGACATAGGTCTGTAATGTTTGAGGATGGAGGATGATCAGTGGAGGTTTGTCTGGGCTACAGAACCAGTTCAAGTCTAAGTTGACCTGAAGATGAGAAGTAAAAGGGGTGGGTGTGTATACAGCAGTCTAGAGCATGTGGGAGGGCCTAGATCCAGTCCCTACTCCAGACAGAAGACAAGAAGAGGTCACATGCTTCCAAAATGAAAAATAGAAAAAAGTCATACAGCAAAGACCAGAAGCTAGATGAGTATGACCTTTGCTATAGTAACACTAGAAAGTAGAACCAGAAGGAATTCCCTCAACATGTTTAGGGGAAAACCTGTAATTCACAACCCAGCTGAGCTGTCAATTAAAAAAAATAAGACATTTCTTCAGATGAGTTAGGGTGGAAAGCCAATGTGCTCTGTACCTTTACTTTGAAAGCCAGGGGCATGCTTTTTAACAAACGAGAGAATAATATACCATTACAAAATGGTATTTGGGGGTCAGAAGAGAAAAAAGTGAGCTGGAGTTCCAAGATAATGACAAGAGAAAGTCCCAAGGGGATGACAGACAACCCCAGGAGCATCTCCGACATTCAAGGGACAGCACTTCCAGAAGAGGAAAATGTCACGAGAAAAAGGATGTTTAAAAAGATGCTGTGGAGTGGGGCTGTGGTCCCAGGGACACAAAGACAAGGCAGTTTAGTATGGAAAAAGCAAGTCATGCCACAGGACTGGACAAATGAGACTGGTTGATAAATGAGTACTGGACCCAAACATCTCAATAACTAACACTGTAACTTATATTGCTCTGTGACTTATCATATCAGTGTGAGACATGCTGATGTTATATGAGTTTCTCAGGGTGGTGGGTGGTAGTGCTAAAAATGTCTGCATATTAGGACTAAGTGACTGGTGGCAATGACCGGGTCTATTTGAAACCTAGCACTTGTTTCTGTCAGGAACTGAGTGTCCAGCTCAAGGTGGGGACTCCTGGCTTGCCACTGTACATGGTGGTTTTCCAGTTTTTGTAAGCTTCATAGAATACTGTGCTGAGGCTTTCAATGGTGTAGTGAAGTGTATAGCAAGGTCCGAAGAGCTCGGAAACACACACACACTTCACTCCCCAGCATGAAAAACGGCGATGCTTGTAAATTCTACATGAACACAACTCGTGGGAGAGATTTGACACCAGGAAGGAGAATGATTTGCTTGATAAATTGCTTGTAACCAGATGGAATTTGGTTAGCAAGAAGTGTGTGGTTATTTCGCTCTGATTCTAGAACAAGTGGAGTAATTTAGTCTGATAGACGTAGAAGGAAGATGGACTCAAAACTGTATCCATTGCAGGCATTCAAAGTGTTCGAGTAACTTTTGATGACTTTTAAGGAAACAGCATGGAACATGGGCCAAGCTTGAGACCTCTCAGCCTTATCCCATAGCCCCGCCTTGCAGCTGTCAGATGTCTGTAAATCCTCTTGGCCGTCATGGAAACCACAACCCCTCTGTCTACCCAGCTCCAGCTCCAAGTGTGGGGTTGACCTAGGTATTTGCTGATATGTTTTCTCCCATTTTAAGATGGTCTCACAGTAGAAGACAGCCTCAGATCCCAAGCAAAAGTACACCACTTGCTCTCAACATAGCACAGGGCAGAACTCTGGCATAAATCCAGCTGCTGTTCCCAATTGCTCTCACTAAAATGATTAGGAACGCAGACAATGGTTGAATGAGCACTTCATTCCACTTCACTTCCAATTGTTATTGGAATCCATCCTGACATAATCACAGCAAGAGGGTAAGACAGTACATCATCTTAGAGACTTTAGGTCACAGAGACTGAGTGAATGCAATGTACCCCTGACCCCCTAGCTGATGCCATGATGAAATGGAATGATGCCCTAAGCATAAACCAGTCTCCACTAGGCAAACTTCCAGAATGCTTTATACAAACCCATCTCTCTCACTTTTTGGTAAAATAATTATTTCTCTTTAGTAAGGCAGCTATTCAGCAATCATAAATTCTTTGACTGATCTGGAACCTGCTATGTGGGACAAGCTGCCCTTGAATCCCTGGCAATACTCCAATTTCAGCCTCCCGAGTACTGGGATTACAAGTATGCTTTACCACACCCATCCAGAACATCTTGATAATGACAATAACCAAATAAAATCCTGCTTTCAAAGACAGAATAGTTAGGGGAAAAAAGGAAGTAAAAGCTCTCACTATTATTCTAGAAAGGTCTATCACACATAATTCTCTTTATGTGTAAAATTGCTTTGTGATAGAATAAAAATAAGGGTGAAGTAAATGTGAAAATTTCATGTTTCACTTAGGGATTGCTTATTTAACCAAAATAAAGTAATGGCTATTAAGGAAATGAAGGGGCCAGACACAAAAAACACAATCATATGAAACAAGAATTTACCTATAAGGCTAAAACTATCTGAAAGTTCAAGCTACAAACTTCATTTTAAAAACTGCACAGAACAAAGGCATTATTTATTTCATACCGCTTTGTAACAAAGCCATCTTTTATGGCTCTGCACACACATATATTTTTGCTACAGACATTATTGAGCATAATGTTGGTATATCCTTGAAACCAGATGGCGTATGAACTGTTTCCACCAAGACAGAGACGAGGGCAAGAACGTATTTGTGGTTTTTCCAGAAGTCTCTCACAGCCTTCACATTTAATGGTGATGCTGGGAAAGCAGCATTTTTTTTTAAATGAAGCTGAGGTGTGTGATTACCCAGATCTGACCTATTTATAAACTCGTTTGAGCAAAGAGGTTACCAGATCACTGCACCTACTTACTCTATTTGGAGACTGTGTTAGTCATTCAACTGCTTTATTAGCATTGTATCATGGGGTTCACAGTCCTTAAGTACTGTGTTCTGTGGATATGTACATCACTGCATTTAAGTAACAACAGATCGGAAGAACTTTGTGGAGATGCGGCAAGACGTATAACAGAGACATCATTCAGTGTCTTAGTGAACGTACATATCACAAGGCTGGTTACAGCAATCCTAGAGGATATAGTACACATCCTTTAGAGCCTTTTCAGCCCACATGCATCCTGATAATGGTCAGAAGGCATGAACCTGACATGCTCTAGCCGCAAGGCCTGAAGTTCTGATTGCAAATAATTAATAGTTTCCTTTTGAGTAATGAAGCCAATGCGTGCTTAAATTTAAATGGAATCTGTCCAGCAACCTTGTTTCATGAGACCTAAATATTTCACCATATAAGTTTAACATGTGGACTAGTCTTTAAAATCAAATGAAAGAATATAGAATACTTTGCCACATATGGAAAAGGTTGTTTTTTTTATTGGCATTTTTTTTTTTTTTTTTTTTTTTTTTAAAGATTCCAGTGCTATCCACAAGGTTCATGTAATTCTAAGTTCAGTCAAGGAAGGAAACTGCCATTCATGGGTTTGCTGAGGAAACAAACTGCTTTTACACATGTAATAGGAACCAACTAAAACAAGTGAGGCTGCTACCAATGTTCTCACCACTGGATGATATATTAGTTTGAATGAAAAACTTACACGTTCACAGAATAAAACAAATAAATGGCAACCTAATACAATTCAGTCTACAGTATACAGAAGTAAATTCTCATAGTAACAGTTGTAGATGTGGAATCAAGTTCAGTGAATACGAATTAGGGAGTCATTCGTTAGGAATAACTATCTTAAAATAGCCAAATATAGTAAATCAGCTCGTCCAATAAAGCTCAACCAAGGGTCTCGCTTGGATGGAGGAGGTCAGGGATAGCAAGATGGCGCATGGTGCTGAAATGTAACGAAATACACAGGGGTGCAAAAAGAAGTGGAAATTAGATTGGCTAAGACTCCAGTGGCGCCTCACAGGGACAGTCTTAGTCACTCATCCCAGAATTATGCCTGGCCCACCTCCCAGGTGCAACTCTCACCCCCAAGGCTCCCTTCTTTCTTTCTGTTCTTCCTTCTGCGTCACCCTCTGGAGCCTTTTTCTAGATCCTTCCATTGCGCTTGGAATGTCTGGACTGTCTCTAACCTGCTTTGTCTCCATTGAAACCCGGCCTTCCCCAGGGCTGCTACCAGCCCCTTCTGGTCCATCCATGGAGCAGGAGGTTTCTGCCTGCCCTGTGCTCCCCACAGCCACTCTTAGGAGGACTCGCTGTCATCACTCAGTGTCTGCTTCCCCTGTGAAGTTCCCGCGCTCCACCTATAATCATTCTTTTTCCCGCTGTCACCAACAACCTTGGCCACTTCCTCACTTTTCTCAATGACTTTGCTATGTAGCCTTTGGGCTTGTGCCATGGCCTCTGGCCAACAGCCATGCCCGTGTTCCTCTAGCATCTTGATCTGCTGGACTATTTCCCCTACGCCCACGACCTCCATTTCCACTTGAACTGCCCACTCAAATGGATGGGTCTTGAATTCTCTTATCAGTTGGGTGGTGCTTATCTGCAGACTGTGAAAGTTGCTAGTCCTCTCTTGGGTCACCATGGGTATGCCTTTCTGTAGTTTCCGATCTCACTCTGCCTGGAGGCAGTTGTGCTCTGGGTATAGCATTCACTATCTTGGTATCTGAGTCTCTAGTCTATTTGGAAGACTTTCCCCTTAATCTTAGGTCTTCTCTGACACTGTGCACTGCATGGATGATGTTTTAATGATACTCCTTTTAAGAATATTCAGATTAAATATAGCTGCATCCTGGCAGTTCTAGGCTTGCCAAGTCTACACATTCTTTGTTTCTACCCTCTGAATGCTAATGCTGGCTGATACAAAGCTGCTAAAAGTGTGCACTGGATCTAATACAGGTCTCCATTACTTTCAAATATGGTTTCATCATTGCTGGGAATTAAGAATTCCCTCATCTCTACTCTTCACCTTTACTCATCATCCTCCTCACTAGCTTAATTTAGTCTTCATAATTCAACAGACTTAGTATTTAATTTGTGAGTGTGAACTTTTGCTTGTGTGTGTGCATATGTACCATGAGTGTCCCTGGTGCCCAAGGAGGCCAGATCCCCTGGACCTAGAGTTATGAGTGGCAGGGAGTAACAGGAACAAGTGCTCTGAACTGTGGAGCCATCTTTCCTGCCCAACCAACTCTTGACCATATTTCTACGTAGCTTTATTTAAGCTCTCTCCCCTTTCAAACTGTCTTCATCATGAAGGGACTATACTTTCAACTTCGTGATTACCAATGGAACTCCTGTACACATTTAGACAAGATGAAATGGAAACGTTGAAGACATATTATCATCCTGTGTTCTTTCATGTAAAGCACCAAATATTTGAGACTGAACATAGTGTGTTTTTTTGGAGGTAGTGGTAGAGTACTACTTCTAACATAGATGTCCTGCAAGTGTTCCCATCTATACAATACACACCAAATAGGACTTTGAGCTACAAAATATAAGGATTCTGACTCACAGAAATGCACTTAAACACTAAAGTCAGCAAGAGACTGGCATACCTGAGTAACATGATCTTTGTGTTAAGAATGAGACATGGCATTAGAGCCATTATTTCCATGAAAAAATTAGGGGAAAGACTATATCAAAATGTTCTTTCTTAGTTAAAAGTTCATGCTTCAGGAAGCTTCTTGATTAGACTTCCCACCTCAGGGAGGGGTTGTTTTAGAAGAGATCCAACACTAACACTGTTAATGTAAAGCTGTCACCACAGGGTATTTATAAAGAGGTTATATGTCCAGACGGCCAGCTAGTCCACCTGGGGCCACCATCTCCATTCTGTTCCTTCCTGATCCTGTTAGGTGAGTGTGTATATGTATATGTGATTTTTATAAAAAAAAAAAATGAGCCCCATTTCTGCCTCTAATGTTTCTGCCCCATTTCCCTCTCTTATGTTATTCTGAAGGCCCCTTTGGTTCTATGCTTTTTGTTTTTACTATTACTAAGTGGCTCTTTGACTATTTTTTGAAGCCAATAAAAATTGCTTAAGCAGAAATAGAAGCCAGGGCACATTAAATCTCCAAAGTCAAAGGTAAAATGATTCACCTTGTAAACATTGACTTGAGAAGAAAAGGTTATTGGGATTGCACTAAATCAAATTCACAGATTTTTTTTTTCTTAAAGAGAATCTGTGTCATGTTGAAAGATTTTGTGTGTGTGTGTGTGTGTGTGTGTGTGTGTTCTTACCAAAATCATCCTAGACTACAGATTATTGAAAGGTAACACTCTTACCTCTTTCATCTTTCAGTCCAGAATTTCCCAGAATTTTCAGGCTCTCAGAATAGTGAGGAAATGAAGTTTTCTGGGTTTAAAGTATATTTGTGTGCATTTAAGCACCTTCTCACTGTCACTTGATAATTACAAGTCTGGCTATTTGCAACACACACTTCCCCCAACATTGCTCTGCTCCCCTTCACTCTCCTTGCCTTTCATGATCTGTTTTCCTTTTGAACCTACCAGGTGAAGCTTATGCGAAACAGAATCTGGGGAACCATTCTTCTTCTATCGTCAAAGGGCGATAGAGTGAGATCTTGAACCCTAACTAGCAGAAGCTAAAGGATGGAAAAACGTTCAGCTTTTGAAGTCATGCCGCCCAAGCCACACGTTGGAGTTTGAGCTCCGGTCCAACATAAACAGGACAGGAAGGGAGTAGCACAGAAGTCTGCAACCCTTCATCAGAGTCTGGGATCTGATGGGGGTGTTAACAGGGCAAGAGCACACACCTTGAAACGGCAGTGTAACCAACGCTGCAAGCGTGTGCTAGAGACGGGACCCATCCCCCTACTCTTCAGATGGCTCATTTTCTCCACAGTGTGTTAAAGCAAGGCGTCAATCAAATGGGAGCGCGGGAGAAAATGAGGAAAGGAGCCAAGTAACTGGATGGTTTTTCCTCCTCCTGTAATTCTATTCTGTCGAACGTGTGTCCATCTTTAATCTGTGCCCCTCCCCTGTGTGTGTTATATATGTGTTAATATGGATGTGTCATATGTGTGTACCTGTGTGTAGAGGCCAGAGGAGTAGGTAGATGGTGGGAATTCTTTCTTGACTGCTCTCTGTATTTATTTTTGAGACAGAGTCTTACACAGAACCCAAAGCTCAGAAGGTGATTCAGCTACACCTTCTGGCCAATGAGCTTCAGGGATCCACCTGTCTCCATTCTCCTCTCCAGTGCTCAGGTTACAGGCGAGTGTCAACACGTCTGGCGCTTTACATGGAGATTGGAACTCAGGTATGCACAGCAGGTAGCTCTCTTTATTTTTTCGAGATCGGGTCTCATGTTAGTTAGGCCAAGCCCAAGCTAGCCTTGAACTAACTATGTAGCTGCAGATGACCTTGAACTTCTGAGCCTCCTGCCTCTCCCTAAGTGCTGTGATCACAGGCATAGACCTTAATGCCCAGTGTTTTGCTGGTGTTGTAGATGGAACTCAGGGCTTTGTGCACGACAGCTAAGTACCCCACTAAGTGAGTGCCAGCTCTAGGTCTTCACACGGAACTTCAGCTGAATTCTTCACATACAGTCTGTCATCACCAGGTGGAGATGCAAACAATATCATTTGGAAACGTCTTACAAAGGAGAACAACTCTCGAACTGGTGGGATTTGAAAACAGAAGTTCTGGAAGTATTCAGGGAAAACTTTAGCAAGACAAATGAGGTTGCTCTAAAGGTGGGAGCTCTTTCTCTTCTTTGTTGCTTAACTTTTGCTTCATTCCTTCAAAAATACTTATGGACATCTACTACATGGGGCCCAAGAAAGACAGCGAAGGTCCCTATTCTCAGAGGGGTAGCAATGCACAAAGCCAATAGCAAGTAAATAACCATCAGAGGTAATTGTGTACTGGGTACAAATTAAAGGGGAGAGTGGCTGGATGGCTGCTTTAGATTGGGTGACTGGGGAAGGGGATAACATTAAGTTGAGATTTGATAGGCAAGAAGAGGCCAGCTTTTATCTCATTGCAAGCATAGAACATTCCAGGCAAAGGAACAACTTGGACTTCAATGTGTGTCTCGGAGTGTGGGGGACCCGTAAGGAGCTTCCAAACATAGAAAGCTGATAAAGAGTGACACTGGCCACTATTTCCCTCTGCCTTTCTCACACACACCATCTCTAATTCCCGTCTATGCAGAAAAGACTATTCACTATTTTAAGAAGTGCTGACCATTATGAAGACATGGCTTCAGCTAGTCAGCCTTAAAGTTCTGGCTACCTTTCTGTGTTTAGTCTCCTTCTGTTTCTGGGACAAACACCATGACCAGAAACAACTTAGGAGAACGGATTTATCTTAGCTTACAGGTCAGGGGTAGAACTCAAGCAGGAACCTGAAGCAGAAACGATAGGAAAAGCTGCTCACTGGCCCTCTCAGGGTCATGCTTAGCTAGCTTTCTTCTATACCCAGGACTACTTGCTCAGGGAATGGTACCACCCACAGTGGGCTAGACCCTCCTACATCAATTAGAAATCAAGATAACCCCTCACAGACATACTGATGGGCCAATGTAATCCAGGCAATTCCTCTCCCAGACGAATCTAGGCTATGTCAAGTTGACAGTTAGGGCCAACTAGGACACTTGCTGTGAAAGAGTTTTTAGGACATGTCCCTCCCTTGAGGCAAGATTTTCAGAAACAATGGGGTATCTAAGGGTAGGTGTAGGTAGCAAAGAAAGACAAAAGCAAACACAGTAAATACAATTATAAAGACTAATTCAACCTGAATTCACTTTACTTCAACATGGGAAACACTAATCCCATTTTTTCATTCCGAGACCAGAGGAAGAGCAAGCAGGAAGAACAGGAGCAAAGAGAGCTGTTGAGTAAACATGGAAAAAATCTGTCCAACCATTTCATTATCAAGAGGGCACGGACTTTTATGGCCATGTATGTATTTTTGGCACTCCACTGAAAAGTAAGAATTTTATCTGCTGACCTGCTTGTTTCTGGGTGTAAGCATCACCCTCCACTAACTCCCCCTTTGATTTCTCATTTGGCAGGCTGTGTGCATGCAGATTGTACCTCCGGTTCACAAGGCAGAAGAGGAAGACAGGAAAGGAGACGAAGAGGCGGGGCGTGGAAACAGCACATTTCCGCATCTTTTAGTTGAATCCAGGAGGTAAGCACAAGGGCAAACAAGACCACACTTTCCTAGATGCTCTGCCAACCACCCACTGAGTTTGCTAGTTACAAACTTCTCTCCAAGGTTTCTTCCTAGGGATTCCAGGCAGAACCATGCCTTTGAAAGACACTTTTATGAAATACAAGAAATCTACAATTTTCACTGTGAGCTCTACATTTATTTTGAATCTCCAGGCATTGTTTGTGGAGACAAGACCCAGCAATAGACTTATTTGGTCAATACATTGGGTTTAGGATCTTTTCTTCCCGTTTTCCTCTGAAAAGATGCAATTTAAGCAAATTATGTCATCACCTCTGAAACTTGTTCTTAAGCTACTCAACCTTTTAATAACCACAGAATTATTATTATTATTATTATTATTATTACTATTATTATTATTTGTAGACAAGGCTCCATCACACACACAAGCACAGGGATACAACTGAAAGCTGAGGAGCTGCTGAAATGTCTGAGATAAGGCAGGCTGTAAATGCCGGTTAACAGCTCCTCATGTTTACTCTCCTGTGATTTATACTGAATTTATGATGGCTATTAGAAGAGAAACACTTCACCGGATCAAGAGCACAGTCAAGACCTACTCATTAAACACATCTGCCCTTCCCTAAGAGAAGTGGTCCCTGTTTCAGTAAAAGCACTACAAATACATAATTAAAATGCAAACATGAAACAGTCAGTAGTAGCAATTAATTTTATGGCTGGTGCTGTAAGAATGTAAATCTCTTTTATGGATGCCTTTTCTTTTTTTAAAGCTCACTTTATCTTCTCAGAGAGAACACAGGTCTTTCACAGAGCTATACATAAACCTGATCAGTAGCTCTACCACCTAAAACACAGGAGCCAGCTGGAGCAATGGCTCAGTGGTTAAAAGCATTGGCAGCTCTTCCAGAGGACCGGAGTTCAATTCCCAGCAACCACATGGTGGCTCACAGCTATCTCTAATGGGATCTGATTTTCCCCTCTTCTGGCATGCAGGTGTATATGCAGATAGAGCACCATGTACATAAAATTAGACACAAGAGCCAAAACAATGCAAAATGACCTACTGGGTAGCAATGGGTAGATTTCTGAAATCGCCTTATACAATTGGCCAGAAGCTTCTTTTTCTTTCTTTCCTTTCTTTCTTTCTTTCTTTCTTTCTTTCTTTCTTTCTTTCTTTCTTTCTTTCTTTCTTTCTTTCTTTCCTTCTTTCTTCCTTTCTTTCTTTCTTTCTTTCTTTCTTTCTTTCTTTTTTATAAAACTCCTCCCCATTTCTCAAGGTATTCTTAGAGTTGGTTTGCTTTTGGCTGAGGTCCATGAAATCCCTTAGCAAACAATGAAGTGATGTGTAAATATAAGGTGTCATTCTGGTTCGAGTTTCTAATCAATCCTAACACTGCCAACACGTGAGCTGATCACAGGTTGAAGAACATAAGTACACCACCACTAAGGAAGCAAAGAACTCCTAAGATATCAGACATCATAGGGGATCCAGAGCCTTTCCTAGATGGAGCGATCTCATTCTCATGGAAATGTGAACCAGTAGAGATGTACATATTTCCACTATGTCAGAGAACAGTTAGGAACTGTTCTGCTGGGATAGAGAAGCTTTTGAGTTCTATTTCTCCCTCTCTCTCTGTCTGTCTGTCTGTCTCTCTCTGTCTCTCTGTCTCTCTGTCTCTGTCTCTCTGTCTCTCTGTCTCTCTCTCTCTCTTTCTCTCTCTCTGACACTGTAATGGCTCCATTCATGACAACGCTTTGCTGCATGGTGCCAATGGAAACAGTTCACGCAAGACTTATCATCCTGAGAAAATAATAGAAATTAAAGGTGAATGGTGGAAATATGTAGTTCCATGGACTTCCAAAGGCAAGGAGACTGAGGTGTCATGGACACTCCTCCACGTGACAAGCCTGCCTCTGGTTTTCCCTCCTGGCCAGGATTAGCTCCTGGGTTCCCACTCTTCCTTCCTAGTCTCCTCCTGCTGTTCTCATCTGAACTTCCGAGTCCTCCAGTTAAAAAGCTGGTCCTTGGTTTAATGGAGCCTCCAAGGAGTTCCCTTCTCCATCCTTTCTTGAGAGAAGTTGCCTCCTGCCACAATCCGGAAGGCAGTGCCCCCTAAAGATGTTTTCATAGCCATGACCAGTTAGTTACAGCTTCTAGCAAAGAGGAGATTTAACCATGCTCTGAATTTACCTTCTTTATTTTAAATATCCTTGGTATTTAAATATTTAAATATCACCTCAGTCAAGAACAGCTTGCCTGCAGAAGGGGTGGTGTGCCACACAGTCCACTCCAGGAGAAAGCTTTTCTCTAACCAGAGAGGAAATTGCACAGGAATATGGAAAGTATTATAAAACCATGCAGAAGTACTCACAGTTTGGGTTTGGCAAGCAGAGGTGGTGGTTCCTTAGTGGGCGAAAGCAGGGCAGCTGGTGTTGGAGGAGATTTATTGCCGTAAGTTTTGCCATTAATCAGCCCATTGACTCCGTGGCTGGGATGAACTCCATTGGTCTCCCTCTCCGAAGAGTTGAATTGCATTTGAAGTGTTGCCATGTTATGTCCTAAGTCGGGCCTGTTCACCTGCTGGATTTCAGATGGCTTCTGGGATGCCAGCTCATAGGAACCTGTCTCCACAATTGGAGGGGGAGGTGGAAAGTGTTGGTCGTGATCACTGTTGGGCTCTCCCACTGAGTCATAGCTACAGTTCTCAGGGTTGGCTAAAGAAAGGAGGAGAAAAGAAGAAAAAAGTAATAAGATGCTACCCATTCAACAAACGATTTTCATACTCAGAGACCCAGTGGGGATCCCTTGTGTGTCATTAGGGAAGAAGTGTCACACTGCTGTCGTGGGACTCAGGAACACTGCTAGCCTCATGGCCTTGTTTTGAGTGGCGACTATTTGTCTCATTCCCCGACTGAGCTCACCTGTAGAAAAACTAGCTACTGATTCATTAACAAATTACATTAAGAGCTTAAGATAAAGCATCATCAAATATGACATTGCAAAGGATATCAATCCAAATGCTTTATCCTCTGACCCCCCAGCCCATGAATCTCACTGGACATCTGACCCAATGACTCACTGATAGCACTCAAGTTCAGAAGGTTTTATGTGGCCACCCCTTCTGAAGCCAGGGGAGAGAAGTTCTGAGCCCAAGTGAAATTCTTGAAATTCTCATGAATACATAGAAAATTTCCATGTCAGATGGGAAATCACATTGCTTCAACCATAACTCAGGAGAAAACAGATTTAAAAATGTGACTCTCAATATATTAAAAGTATCTTGAGGACATACACTTTCTGAATCATTTACCTTTCTAAGAGCCTGGCAGACCTTTGTGGACGCACCAAGCAACGTTTATTGAGGTTCATAGAAAACCAAACAGTTTATCGACTGTTTGGTACACCAGGTTCAGAGAGTCTAGTTCTTGCTGTTATTGTTTGGAGACTGCTGTGATCATTGGATGGGACACTCTTCAGCTAACTGAAAAATAAAATGCTGGGATACAGCCTGCTGTGTGAATCCAGGGACAGCTCTGCCTACCGTGTCCATTCAGGTCAACCATGTCCTAGTAAGGTGAGCCTTTTCTCCCCTGAGTATCTTAATGAACATACAAATGCGTTGACAATCCCCAAGCTTCTTCTGGTTGGGCCTCTGCTGCCACCTAGCCCCCGAGTCCTTGCTCTTCTGGAAATCAGGGCAGGAGACTAGCCACCCACTTACGGATGCCCTACTGTGTGTTTCACCATGTGCTAGGCTTGGTCAAAGTGACCAGTTTAAAATCTCTGTAAGATGAACTTGAAAGATGAGGCACCTGCTACAAGCTGAGGTCAAGTTCATTGGTAGAAAACTCCCCTAAACATACAAAGAAAAGCAAAGATCTGTTTCTTCTTATTGTCTTCCCTAATGATTTGTTTTTGAGTTGGGTGGCCATGTATTTTTTTTAAACACTGGTTTAAGTAGCGCAATATTTTATCTTTCACGTCAGAGTCGATTACTCAAATTAATATATACTGAGAGGAGATTTGATTTCTAACACCTTCACAACGTCTCTGCATTTCATCACTTGCATTCCTTTCTCAGAAGTTTCAATTGTGGTTCGCAGGGTGACACATTGGGACAGGTTCCTGCAGGCCCTCTGCACTGCTGAGGACCATGACTGCACCTCTGACTTAAAGGCGACATCCCGAGGTGAGGAATCCTAGCTTAGCACAAAGATTACCAGCTCTATTGTTTCTGAGACCAAGATTGCATGATTTTTAAAAGTTGGCCCCATGAGCCGGTGCTAGTCACCAACTTTGTCTTCTCCACCCCCACAGCTCCGTGCCTCCCCCAAAGCCCTTTGTTTGAGATGAGACATCTGACGGTTAGGAGAACTCTTGGAGTGGCCACGACATTCCTAACAGCTGAGCACTGCTCCTGGGACAGTTGCTGCCTGTCTTGGGGAACTGCACAAGAGCCAGGTAGGAGGAGCCAACTGCTTTTGATTCCCACGTACCTGAGGTGATAACAAGCTGAGCTGTGCTGGTCACTGATCCGTAGTCATTTCTGGCTGAGCAGGTAAAGATGCCTGCATCTTCAGGAAAGCTCTCAGCAATGACAAGGGTGCAGATCTCCTCTGGAAGCAAAATGACCAAGATAATCTGTTAGAGGGAGACTGGCAGAAGAGTCATGTGAAGTAAGTCCCCACCTCCTCCAGTTTCCTCCAACTCATCAGGCTTGAGTGCTTTTATATATATATATATATCAGTAAGTACAAAGATAAACAAATTAAAGCATAAGGTGAAAAGTGTAATCTCATTTTATAATCTGATTTTGTCTGTATCCAATGCTCCTGAATATGTCTCCAGAAGTAAACACAAAAAAATTGTTGTATTTAACTCTACAGAATAATTATGACAGCTTTTAAAACACATATCGATATTACCAAAGTACGTTGCTTCGAGGTACCATTACAGGGTTGCATATATATCTTTTTTTTTTTTTTTAAACATTATCAAGTACCAAGGTCTGTGGGCCTCTGTGAGCATTGTAGCCATCCTCTAGTCCTGCACTTTATTCTATTCCTGAACCTCATGCCACCCCCATTCCTGATGAGGTGATGATGTTGACGACAGTGTAGCTAACAGACTGCTGGAGATTTTCCTTCAAGCTGGAGATGCGCACGATTCTCAGATGTCAAAATGCCCTGCTGCTGGACAGAGATCTGGGGACTACAGTGATTATAAGCTGTAGAGACTTCAGCAATAGGCATAGCTCAAGGCGACTGTGCTGCTACCACAGTGATGCATGCTTAAATTTCCAAGCTATGAAATCACACAACTTACTCTTTTGGCATAGTATTCGATTTGATGTCAAAATGGGGTGTGCCCAACTAGATTCATTGTACAACACAAACTGAATCAGTGACAGAGCTTGGTTAATACTGTACAGAACTGACATCATTTGGTTAAATGTAGAGAAAAGTGACAGACAAATATCACAAGTTTCCACTTATACGGTATGTAAACAGGTCAAACTCTCCTCCTATAGGAGTTGAGTAGTAGCGGCTGGGGGCTGTGGCCAGGACATGGGAAGCTGCCGCTCAGAGTGGATAAGGCTACAAACATGTCGGGAAGGAAGTTCTGAAGGATCTGCTGTATGACAGTGGCACACTGTACCCTTAAAACTTAAGAAAGCATATTTCCTGTCATGAACTTCCCTCTTTTGCTTCAGCAAAGAAGATTAGAAGAGCAGAGTAGGGGCTGGAGAGATGGCTCAGTGGTTAAGAGTCCTGGCTGCTCTTTCTGGTTCCAGGTTCCAGTCCTAGCACCCACATAGGGGCTCACAATCTGTAATTCTAGTTTCAGGAGACCCAGTCTTCCCTTCTGGCCTCTGTGAGCACCAGGCACACACATGGAGTATTTGCAGACAAAGAAACAGAGTAATGAATATCTGTTGTTTATTTAAATACCAAGTAAGGCAAACATTTGAGAGGTCTCCAAAACATAAAGAAATTCATCTAAGGAAGATGTTGCTCAGGTATCTTTTTTTTTTTTTTTTGTGGAAGAGTAAGAACAAATGAGCCATAGTTCCAGCAAAAGGGAAGAAATATATGAAAGCAACCAACAGCCTGACTAATGAAAGTTATAAGATATCAGGAAAGACTTCTGAGAGAAAGCCTGGAACCTCTTCCCATGCACAGAGTCCGGATGTTCAGAGTCCACCCAGCTATTTGCTGAGTGTGCCAAGGAATGTGCTGCCTTAATAGTCTATAGCTAATATTCTAATATGATCTCCCACTAATATCTAATATTAATGTGAGATAAGGATGCAAGGTTTCTAGCCTCAAGTTATTTGTAATTTTCAGGGGGGTGAGATATGGCAGCATGGAAGGAAGACTTGAATTAGAAAGTCTCTAGGTGGATCCAAACCCAAAGCTTACAGGTCCAGTGCCCACAGGGCTCAAGAGTGTGCCTAGCCTCCCTTCCCCCTCCCTTCAAAACTGTGCTGCCTTTAAAGGCAAGTCAGTTACAAGTGGGAAGACCAACCAGAAAATTCCAGTTTGCTAAATGTAAATATTTATTTAAATATAAGGTAGAATTAGGAAAGAATTACATTATTTTTTAGGCAATTTAAAAAATAGAAGAGAGAAAGAAGAAAACATATTTTGGTGTTTCTGTTTGTTTCAGACTTCTGGAGGAACCAAAACGAAGGTTGACTGTGTAATATCTTTTATTTGTTTTTTTATTTGTTTGTTTGGTTTTTTTTTTGAGACAGGGTTTCTTTGTATAGCTTTGGAGCCTGTCCTGGAACTCACTCTAGCCCAGGCTGGCCTTGAACTCAGAGATTCACCTGCCTTTCTCTCCCGAGTGCTGGGATTAAAGGTGTGTGCCACCACCACCCGGCTGTAATATCTTTTAAATCTGACCAGATACTAGGTATCCTATAATTATTCTACAACCACAAAGACAAGGTTTTTTTTTTTGTTCTTTTCCCCACATTTTTTCTTAGTAGCTTTACAATCCTTCCAACTCAGTCTATAAATACAAAAATAAACGATGTTTCCTGAATTATCTTTTCTTTTTCTTTTTTATTAAGACCTCTCTATATATTTAAAACTTGTGAATTTATATTTTGGGCGCACGTGTTATCTCAGTGCTTGGGAGGCGTAGGCAGGAGGATCAGGAGTTCAGGGCCAGTCTTGAGCTATGCAAAAGCTAGCAGGGTCCAGATGCGACCTGGTCTCAAAACCAAAATCAATCAATCAAACAAAAAAAGACTCTCCAAATCTTCCCACCACTCCAGTAAACCAAAAATATGTTTTGATTAGATATTACATGCACATGTTAAAAATTTTATACAGATATAAAACTTAAAAGGTACAAATTGGTGTTTAACTTTCTGTCTCTTAAGTAATTATGTTAACATTTTTACGAAGGTTTAACTTAAATTTAAGACAGAGACTTGAACATACACATTTCTGTTTATATCTATACATTTTTGTTTCTTACAGAGACATATAGACACATATAATAAAGGTCTAATTATTGTGATTTACACAGGTTTTTTCCACTATGTGTGAAAAGTACAGTAACCTCACAAGAACTCAATGACAGTTATTTCAGTTAAAAAATAGTCTGAGTTCTTCATCATGTAATGAAATGATGGTATCATTGTAGTTTCCTGGGCTACAAATAGGGAAAAATATTGGCTATTGAAAATCACAACCTGACAGGAAGCCTTGCCTTCTTATCAGGGGGACTGGGGGGTGAGTTGGGAGTGGGAGGCTATGGGTGGGGTGGGGGGGGAGGGGGTGGGAGGAGGGAAGAGAGGGATCTTTGATTGGTGTGTAAAATGAATGAAAAAAATTTTCTTAATTAAAAAAAAAATCACAACCTGAGCTATTTTTTGCAAAGATATGAAAACACATTTTGGGACAACATAGCACAATCACACAGAATTGTCACAGCAAGCAGGTCTGAGGGTGGCGACCTTGGCCCTCCCTCATCTGACTCCTGAGGATGGCAAGTGACTTGAGAAATCCTTCCAGGCCTCATCAAAGAGTAGCACAAGTTACATTTTCTACACTTTAACATCAAAACAGTCCTTTAAAAGAATACCAGTGTGATTGCGAGCTTAAATGGATAGCACTACCCAATTTTCTCTAGTTCTTAATGTTTACCTAAGAGGAAAACAAAGCCTATTGAGTTCAATGTTAGCAGGGCATTTGCTCCCAGTTGCTGTAGTATTGAAATAGCAAAGGGCAAAAAATATTGAAAAATTAAACTTAGGTTGCATGCTAATTCCACAACGAATGTCAACAGTGTGTGTCATTAGAAACAACAAATGAATAAACAAACAGGCTCAAGTTAATTCCACATTGCATGAAGCAGGCTGCTGTGCAGGGACAGGCAGATGTAAATCCAGGCAGACCCACCTTCCTGTCTTTGCAGTGCGAAAGATCTCCTTGTACCATTGGGCAAATACTATAAATGAAGAATGCGGAGCCAGGGTGTGTAATTTACATTTAAGCTACTTTGGCATTTTTCAAATTGGCGGCTCTCTTTACAGAGGAGAAGAAAATCTACAGGCTAGAAAAATGCATTGGCCACTTTGGTTTTGGGTCCTGTGTTTGGCTCTCGAGAGATGTCCAGGATCCTTCGTCATTGTTTAAATTTGTGTAAGTTTAGTACTAGAGTGCCTGTGCTCCTGGGTAAGACTGGTGATACTTCCGAGGGGTTGTATTTATGAGTCTGGCTGCAGAGGATCCTTTACTTTTGATTCTTGACTCTTTTTCAGGAGGGCTTGCCGGAGCTGTCTGTGATAAGAATCACCTGCAGTGATGGTTAAATGTGCTGGCTTCTCAGTCCTTTCCGCTCACCTGGAGTCTGACTAAGCAGCTCTGGGATGGAGCCAAGAGATGTTTTTTTTTTTTTTTTTTTTAAATAAGCTTTCCAGATGATTTTTGTCTTGAGAAAAGTTCTAAAACAGTGAATTTCAAACATTTCTTAGAATGAACAGAAAGAGACACACTTTATGTTCAACCTGGT
>CABHPH010134150.1:0-29736 GCA_902168325.1 Peromyscus nudipes | reverse complement strand
GGGTGAGGGCGGGCACTCACCTTTGTCCAGAAGGGAAGTCCGGGGCAAGATGGGAGCTGGGGGCCCGTCTCTAAGTCTCAGGAAGTGGTGGGGGTCTCCGGGGATGATGGACTTGGGGGCAGGGCCTTGAGTTAATATTGTATCCCACCACTTTGTTGAAGGTGTTTATCAGCTGTAGGAATTTCCGAGTAGAATTTTTGAGGTCACTAATAGATACTATCACAACATCTGCAAATGGCGATACTTTGACTTCTTCCTTTCCAATTTGTATCTCCTTGATCTCCATTTGTCTTATGTTCCAGCTAGAACTTCAAGTACTATATTTAATAGCTATGGGGAAAGTGGACAGCCTTGTCTTGTTCCGGATTTTAATGGAACTTCTTTGTGTTTCTCTCCATTTAATTTGATGTTGGCTATAAGCTTGCTGTAAATTGTCTTTATTATATTGAGGTATGTCTCCTGTATTCCTGATCTCTTCAAGACTTTTATCATGAAGTGGTACCAGATTTTATCAAAGTTTTTTTTCAGCATCTAATGAGAGGATCATATTTTTTTTCCCCGTTCAGTTTCTTTATATGGTGGATTACATTGACAGATTTTCATATGTGGAACCATCCACGCATCTCTGAGATGAAGCCTACTTGATCATGGTGGATGATCTTTTTGATGTGTTCTTTGATTAGGTTTGTGAGTATTTTATTGAAGATTTTTGCATCAATAATCATGAGAGAAACTGTTCTGTAATTCTCTTTCTTTGTTGAATATGTGTAGTTCAAGTATCAGGTGACTTTATAAAAAGATGCCCTGTAAAATGAATTGGGCAATGCTCCTTCTGTTTCTATTTTGTGGAATAATTTGAGGAGTTTTGATATTAGGTCTTCTTTGAAAGTCTGGTAGAATTTTCTGCTAAAACCATCTGGCTCTGGACTTTTTTTGGTTTAGAGATTTTTAATGATTGCTTCTATTTCCTTAGGACTATTTAAATCGTTTATCTGATCTTAATTTAACTTTGGTAAGTGGTATCTATAGAGAAAAGTCCATTTCTTTTCAATTTTCCAATTTTGTGTACTACAGGTTTTTGAAGTATGACCTAATGATTCTTTGGATTTCCTCAGTGTCTGTAGGTATGTACTTCTAATGTTTCTAATTGTGTTAGTCTGGATATTCTCTCTCTGCCTTTTGGTTAGTTTGTATAAGGGTTTGTCTATCTTGTTGATTTTCTCAAAGAACCAACTCTGTTTCATTGATTCTTTGTATTTGATTATTTTATTTCTATTTTATTGATCTCAGCCCTCAGTTTATTTCCTGCCTTCTACTCCTCCTGGATGTGTTTTCTTCTTTTTGTTCTAGATCTTTCAGGTGTGCTATTAAGTCTGTATAATGAGATCTCTCCAAATTCTTTATGCAGGCATGTAGTGCTCTGAACTTTCCTCTTAGCACTGCTTTCATTGTGTCCCATAAATTTGGGTATGTTGTGCATTCATTTCCATTGAATTCTAAGAAGTCTTTAATTTCTTTATTTTTGCCTTGACCCAGTATCATTCAGTAGAAAGTTGTTCACTTTACATGATTTTGTCAGCTTTCTGTTGTTGCTCTGAAATCCAGATTTAATCTGTTGTGATCTGATAGAATATAGGTGGTTATTTTAATTTTCTTGTATCTGTTGAGACTTGCTTTGTGACCTGGTATGTGGTCAATTTTGGAGAATGTTCTGTGAGATGCTAAGAAGAAGGTATATTCTTTTGTGTTTGGGTGGAATGTTCTGTAGATATCTGTTGTGTCCATTTTATTCACAATGTCTGTTAGCTCCATTATTTCTCTGTTTAATTTTTGTCTGGATGACCTGTCCATTGGTGAGAGGTGGGTATTGGTATCTCCCACTATTAATATGTGATTTAAGCTTTAAAAATGTTTCTTTTCAAATGTGGGTGGCCTTTCATTTGAGCCATAGATGGTAAGAATTGAAATGTCATCTTGGTGGATTATTCCTTTAATAAGTATGAAATGTCCTCCATCTCCTTTGATTAATTTTGGTTTGAAGTCTATTTTGTTAGATATTGCAAGGCTATACCAACTTGCTTCTTGGAACCATTTGCTTGGAAAATCTTTTTCCGACCCTTTACTCTGATGTAATGTATACCTCTGATGTTGAGGTGTGTTTCTTGTATGCAGCAGAAGGATGGATCCTGTTGTCTTATCCATTCTGTTAGCTTGTGTCTTTTTATTGGGGGAATTCAGTCCATTGATATTGAGAGATATTAATGACCAATGATTGTTAATTCCTGTTATTTTGTTGGTGGTAGTGATGGTACTGTGTGTGTGTGTGTGTGTGTGTGTGTGTGTTTCTGTGTTTTCTTCTTTGGGTTTGCTAGTGTGAGACTATTTATTGTCTGTGTTTTTGTGAGTGTAGTTAACCTACTTGGGTTAGGGTTTTCCTTCTAGTACTTTTTGGAGGGCTGGATTTGTGGACAAAGGTTGTCCAAATTTGACATTGTCATGAAATATCTTGTTTTCTCCGTCTATGGTGATTGAAAGTTTTGCTGGGTATAATAGTCTGGGCTGGCATCGGTGGTCTCTTAGAGTCTTTAGAATCTCCATTGAGAAGTTGGGTGTAATTCTAACAGTTCTTCCTTCCTATGTTGCTTGGCCCTTTTCCCTTGCAGCTTTTAATATTCTTTCTTTGTTCTGTATGTTTAGTTTTTTGATTATTACGTGGCATAGGAATTTTCTTTTCTGGTCCAATCTATTTAGTGTTCTGCCAGCTTCTTTCACCTTTATAGGCATGTCCTTCTTTAAGTTAGAAAAACATTCTTCTCATTTTGTTAAGTATATTTTCTGCGTTTTTGAGCTGGATTTTTCTCCTTCTTTCATTCCTATTATTCTTAAGGTTTGGTCTTTTCCATAGATCCCAGTTTTTCTGGATGTTTCATGTTAGGCTTTTTTTTTAGATTTAACATTTTTTTGACTGATGAATCTATTTTCTCTATCCTATCTTCAACACCTGAGATTCTTTTTTTCATCTCTTGTATTCTGTTGGTGATGCTTGCCTCTGTAGTTCTTCTTCACTTACCTGGATTTTCCATTTCCAGAACTCCCTCAGTTTGTTTTTCTTTATTGCTTCTATTTCCATTTTCAGGTCTTTAACTGTTTCCTTCACCTGCTTGTTTATTTTTTCTTGGCATTCTTTGAGGGATTTATTGATTTCCTCCAAATTTTTGTTTGTCTTTTCTGTAGATGTAATTCTAAACAGTCTTATTAAATAAGGAACACAGAGCCAAATGCAGAGTTAAAAGCCCAGAGATCAGAGAGCAGCAGCCAAGAGCTAAGACCACCTTCTTGCCGCTGCCATCCTTCCCCTGAGAAAGAGACCTTCTCCTTTTTGACCTGTCTTTTTATTGCCTTTCTGTTCTGCCTTCTCTTTGATTCTAAACCCAACCACATGACTTCCTCGTCACTGCCTGTCTACACAGACCTCCAGGTCTCTGTGGTTGGTACTGGGATTAAAGGCATGTGTCTCCATGCTGGTTGTGTCCTTGAACACACAGAGACTTTGCCTGCCATGTGATCAGATTAAGAGCATGTGCTACCACTGCTAGACTTCTGCTAAATGGCTTGCGATTAGCTCTGACCCCCAGGCAACTTTATTTATTAACATGCAAATAAAATTACATTTCAGCATAAATAAAATATCACCTTACTTTTCCTCGATTTCTTTAAGGGATTTATTAATTTCTTCTTTAAGGATCTCTATCATCTTTATAAAGCTAATTTTAAAGTCACTTTCTTGTGCTTCAGCTATGTTGGAATAGTCAGGTCTTGCTGTCATAGGATAGCTGGGCTTTGGTGTGGCCATATTACCCTGGCTGTTGTTGATTATGTTCTTACCCTGGCATTTAGGCATCTGGGATTGGGATATTAGAGGTCTAGGTGCTGATTTCTGAGTTGTCTTTGTGGGATGGGTGTTCTGTTCCTTCTTTGATCTTCTGGTCTTTGTGGCTTGGATTTCTTGTGGCCAGCATGACTTCTGATCCAGTAAGGAGTCTCTGTCCATGTTGAGGGCTGGACTTCTGGAGGGTAGCTTGGCCTTTGGTGCAGCAGGGGGTCTCTTCCCCAGTTGGGGGTGGTATATGGATGGTGATGAGGAAGGGGGTGGGGGTTAGGGGTCACTGAGTGAGTGGATGAGGTCTGCTTGTGGGCCACCTATTCTGGTGGCAGGTGTGGTCTCTGGTCCAGCAGGGAGTCTCTACCTGAGTTTGCCTATCTGTTTTTCTGGCTTTCTTGGCCTACACCAGTCCTTTACACTGTAGTGACCTTCCCTTGGGCAGCTAAAGGCCACCTGAAATGGGGGGCAGGAACACAGCAGCAGGGCAGGTGGTAGGGAAAGGGTAGTGAAATGGGTCTTTGGGAACTGAATGTAGGATCTAGGGAGTGGGGGAGTTCCATGGGCAGGTGGGTCACTCACATGTTCTTCTGACTGCTGTGGCCTGCTCCTGGGCAGCAGAAGTCCACTGCAGTCAGGGCCAGGGGCTCAGCAGTGGGAAGGGATTGCGGTGGCTTGGGACAGGGTGGGTGGAATGGGTCTTTGGGAACCGAATCTAGGGAGTGGGGCAGTTCCACAGTCAGGTGGGTCACTCACCTGTTCTTCTGCCTGTTCATATTTCTTAAAAAATTCTTGTTTTCTCTTGTAGTTTTCTTTCAATCACACCTAGAAAATTTTTACTTTATTAATATTATTGTTGAATATTATTTCAACAACTATATTTTATATAAATCTCAAAATTGCTTTTTATGAGCTTTAGTATTATTTTTCACTATGAAAACATGAATTTCTATTATAAACATAAATTCATTTATGTATTTGAGTTTCCTACACATTGTTGTGACATTTAATCAATTTATTATTTAACACTGACTTTCTTCAAAGTGAGTATATGTTATGATTATTATTTTATTTACTAGCTTTCTTAGAACCAGAATTTGTATAAGTCTTAGAATGTAGCATTAAGATCTTATTTTGTTTGTAATTTTGAATTTTATGCCTTGATTCCTGAGATTCATCATCTGCACTATTTTCAGCATTATCTTCTAATTTCCCAAAACATCTCATTAAGCTCTGAAATTTAATGGCTTTTCTATCCCAAAGTTTCAAAGATCCTCCACAATCCTACCTAAAATATGGTCAGATTTGTCGCAGTAATAGTCTAGTCTCTGGTACCTATTACTTTCTTAGTTAGGTTTTCTATTCCTATGATAAAATATCAGAACCCAAAGCAACTTGGACAGTGAAAGCTTTATTCTGTCTTACAGCTTGTGGTTCATCATGCATGGAAGCCAGGGCAGCAACTCAAGGCTGGGGCTTTAAGGCAGGAACTGAAGCAGAGACCATGGAGGTATGTTTCTTACTCACTTTCTCCTCATGGCTCTCAGTCTGCTTTCTTATACAACTCAGGACCACCTGACCAGGGCTGGTATCACACAATATGGGCTGGGACCTCCTACATCAATTGTAAACCAATAAAACACTTCACAGGTTAACCTGGTGAGAAGATTTTTCTCAATTGAGGTCCCTTTGCCAAAATAACTATAGCTTATGTCAAGTAGACAAAACACTAGCAAGCACACAAATACACAAACTGTACATACACACACTAAAAATTCAAGGAATTCTCAAAGATAATATGTAGCTGGAGTTTTCCTGTGTCCACCCGGCTCCTGCAGCCACTCAGACCCAAGTAAACACACAGAGACTTATATTACTTATAAACTGTATGGCCATGGAAGGCTTCTTGCTATCTAGTTCTTATATCTTAAATTAACCCGTTTCTATTAATCTGTAAGTTGCCACATGGCTTGTGGCTTACTGGTACTTTTACATCTTGCTTCCTCTGTGTTTGGCTAGTGACTCCTGACTCAGCCTTCCTGTTCCCAGAATTCTCCTCTCTGCTTATCCTGCCTATAATATACTTCCTGCCTGGCTACTGGCCGATCAGCATTTTATTTATTAACCAAATCAGAGCAACACATTCACAGCATACAAAGCGATATCCACAGCAATTCCCCTTTTATTTTTTTCAAAAAGGAAGGTTTTTAACTTTAACATAGTAAAATTACATATAACAAAACAATTATCAAACAAAGATTATAGTCACAATATCTAGTCTATTTGTATTTGGCAAAATTAAAGAAGATATCCTATCTATCCTGTATTTGTGAGTCTAAGGTTCCATATCTAACTTATCTTTTATCATAACTAAGGAAATTATAACTATCTAGTTTTCAACTACATCAAAGACCTCAGAAGGATATAATATTACCTGAGAAACAGGAGAAGGACTCAAGCAACTTTTGGGAGTCTTATGAGAGTAGACAGAGTCAGATGGCAGCCTGGACAGTCATTCAAAGTTCCTCTGTAAAGTCGGGGCATCTGTCTTCAGCCCACAGGCCTAGAGTTGCTCAGTCACTTCTCTCTGTGTCCTGTAGAATGTCTGGCAGTTTCCTCTGTGAAGCAGGAACCTGAAGGACCATTTTGCCAAGCACATGTCAAATTTTTTCACCAATAATGGTAGTACAAGCTTGCATTCCAACCCTTAGGAGACTGAGGCAGGAGGATTGTCCTGAATTCAAAACCAGCTTGGGATACATAGCAGGATCTTACCTGAAAAAGAAGAAAGAATGAATGAAAGAAGGAAGTAAGAAACTTTAAAAAACATTTTTCTCAATTTTAAATATAGATAGAGTTTTCTTCACACAGATATTTATTGCCAAAATTGTGCTTAAGTATATGCACTCAAGCCTAAAAGTATATAATAATGCAAACTGGATTTACTCATATATAAATACATAATTAAAAATACTGCTTTCATATTCTCATCAGGGGCATCACACTCCAGACAGGATTATATTTACTGATTACCCAAGTTTTAGAAGGTAGCTTAGTATAATAAAATTAATTTCTTCTTCATTGCTCTAATGCAACTTATTCTGGATCAGTTTGAGCTGAACTACCTTGCAGAATGTAACACTCATTTTGCTAACCTTGACAGTAACTAGATGTTCTCAGCTTGATGTCTGTTCAAGTTGCTCTTAAGTCCGAACATGTTTGTGTGGACTATTTAGCATCTTCCATTAAATACATTGTGGAGGCCCACAAAGGTTTCCTAGTGAGATCTGAGCTTGCTTTACCCAGCAGAGCTGCATTAGAGGATTGCTTGACCATGTGCATGGTTTCTATGTGATCGGAAGGGTCTACACTAGGCTGAGCTAGGGGGAGATCTTTTGCTCCATCCCTTGGCATTCCTATAAATAGCCCTTTAGAAAGGACACAAGGGGCCAGTGAATAAGGATCTAGACCCTCCCAAGGTTGTCCTGTGTTTCTGTTTCTCTTCTCTCTATCCTTCTATCTAAATCTCTTATCTCCCACTCCTCAAGAGTACCCTGGGGCAAAATGTGGGAGCCGGTCTCCCACATACATTTATTCAGGTTTTTCGATAGGAAGTTGAAGGCACTTTGACACTCAAAGGCAGATCCTAAGCAGTTTCATACACCCATAATGCATCTGTTGTTTTTAGCACGTTTGTTCACTCAGTATATCTGGTTTTGAACATGACACAAAACATAGATCTTTTACATCATCATTATTTCTATTCTATGTATTTCCAAACTGAATGATAGCAGTTTCATCAAGTAATTCAGCTTAATGTAAGAGAATTAGTGAGTGAGCTGTCCAAAAGAACATGTTATGCTATAAAAAAATTGTGTTTTCAAAGTCAATTATCTCCTTGTGAACTTTCTTCTCACAAGAATGAGAACTTCCCTTTCTTAGGGAATTCCTTGTGTCTGTCCACAATTTTTTGCTGAAGGGTACTTATCTCTAGAGGCATTTTCACTCAATTATTCATCTCTATAAGATTCACTAGGCCCATGAGGCCTCAGCCTTACACAAAGAACTATAGGCAACCGAGGAAAGCTGAGAAAAGGAGAGGTGGTCTTCAGTAGAGAAAAGCATACCTGTCAGTTGTCCAGTGACAAATGGTCAGCCCTGAAAAACATACATATAGGCAGCATTATGCAGACTGAACAAGCTATATTCAGCAATATATAAATAGATACATACATCTATTTTTCTGCAATGACAACCAATTAAAAATGGCCGTGAATTTGACAGAGAGCAGGGAGGAGTAAATTGAGGCTTTAGAATGAGGAAAGGAAAAATGTAATAACATCATAATCTAAAAATTAAGTACAAAAAAGAAGGATCAGACTTAATTTATAAAATATGAGATTACACCCTTTTAGCTGACTTAGAAAAAATACATTTTCTTCAAAGAACAAAAGACTTTTCATGAATTTTCATCTGAATATTGAACTGAATTAAAAGTAGATGATAAAGCTGATACTGAGTAAAGGACCTCACTTACATTGCATGCCTCATAAAGTTCCTTATTTTTATAGCTTCTACTCAGATCAACTTAGGTAAACTAGTCCATGCTGATTACTATAACTTGAGTTTAGCAAATAGCCCCATCCTTTACTAGATCATCAAATGTCTTGTTGACAGTCAAAGATTTCTAACCCTTAATTCCAGAATCATTCTATGAAATTGCATCTTCATAGGAAATGTTCTGTACCCTGTAATCTTTGATGTACACTTGTTTTCATTATTGATAGTATTCCAACTCACAGAGATACTCTGGCATTAGGAAACTGACAAGATTTTGATATATTTTTAATGGAGTTTTTGGTATTTATTGTAGAAAAATAAAATACTTATGATTCATTTGAGAAAAATACTTACATATAATTTCATAACTTCATATCCCTTTAAAGATTAGAACTAATCCAATACTGATGACTGTTTTCCTAAGTCACAGGAAACTGATTTTTATAGCAAACCAGGTACCTTGAAATTCAGAACAGATGGGAGAAGCATAATGAATACTCTAGGGAGTAGGGTGGATTGATTCCCTCAGCTGGGCCCATGAAATGCTGCAAGAGTCTCAGTGACCTGTGTTTTCTTTCATGACTGCTGGACAAAAAGCAAACACATGACATAAAAATACATACCTATAGGTTATTAACATATTCTCCAAGGAGAACTGGTTGAATGGATATTTCTAATTTGGCCTTCAGTAGAGTAAGTAAAACCTGAAGGCTAATGTTGAGTCAGGGGTTCTTTCTGATAAAACTCCCACTTTTTTTCAGCATGGCTTGGTGGCTGGGCTCAGGGCATTAACCACTTAAACCGCTGACTTGTTTGGATTAATGGAGAGAAAGAATGAATGAAAAGAGCCTCAGAAAGTTATCAGTTCAATTTGTATATTTATTCTCCCAGCTTCCTCCTCTGAGAGTCCTTCCCCCCCCCCGCCCCCCACTGGAAGTTGTATCAGCTGTCATACAATCTGCATGTCATTCTTCTTCACCCGGGGGACTGGGAGACGTACCTGCTGATTCCTATCCTGACACCTATTTTCACTGTGCTTTATGTTCATCCTTTGAAACCTCTGAGTCAACCATGCCGCTTAAGCAGCCCATCACTTGTGATCTTGTACCTAACTCCGGGAAACTCACTGGGTTGTTAAACTAGACTTGGGGGAAGGGGTGGTGATTCCTTTGCTTTCTTGTCTCTTTCCGGTAAAATGTGGCTAGATATTTGCTCATGTCTCCTCAGGAAGTCACGGAGAAATTGATTATCAAAGGCAAGTAATATATGAGCAGTACCTTTAATCCCAGCAGTCAGGAGGTAGAGGAATATATCTCTGTGAGTTCAAGGCTACTATGGGCTACACAGTGAGACCCTGCCTTAAGAAAAAGAGAAAAGCAAGCAAGTAATAAATGATCATTTTAACAGCCTTTTATTTGTTCTATGTTCTGACACCAGGGAGGGGTCACAAGGAGAGCATTTCCCAGATATATTTCAAAAGGAGCCAAATAGTTACATTATAGAAACAGAAAAGGGTCCAATAAAAGCCTTTCAAGAAAATGAAAGAGTGTGTTTGCTTCAGTTATCTCCTAGTCCCTCTTACATCGTTTGGAACAGTCCTTTGCTTAGCTGGAAGGTAAGCATTCCTTCTTTGGACCAGTTGGGGCTGTTGCAGGGTGATTTAGAGCTCACAGAGGCTTGTGATGAGCCACATACTGTATGAAATGCCAAATACCCATGTCACATGTTCAAGATCCAGAGCTATGCTGAAGCTTCAACCGTCAAGAGGCTTCCTCAAGACATCAGTAAAATAGTTAAAGCAGCCATTCTGGAAACAGTGATTGACCAAATGTCTTTCTCTCAAAGTAACTAGGGTACCAGGGCAGATTACAATAGCTATTGACACAGAGGCAAATTTCCTTATCCTCCATAACAGTTCTGTTTATCCATAGGAAATTAAATATCAGAAGGAATTTTTAGAATTGAACTTATTATTCTCACAAGTTGATTTCAGCAACATCTAACAAAACTGTCAACAATGCTCAATTCCTGATGTTGGAGTAGTGGATCTCCTTCAGCTGCATCACAGCTATTCCCTTATAGGTAAATATATGAAGGAAACAATATCAACTCATCAAAGAGCTAATTCTCTCCCAACTATGTTCATAGCAGCACTATTTGTAATAGCCAGACCTGGAAACAACCTAGATGCCCCTCAACTGAAGAATGGATTAAGAAAATGTGGTACATTTACACAATGGAGTACTACTCAGCAGAGAAAAACAATGACATCACGAGGTTTGCAGGCAAATGGATGGAACTAGAAAATATCATCCTGAGTGAGGTAACCCAGACTCAGAAGGACAAACGTGGTATGTACCCACTCATAAGTGGATACTAGATGTAAAGCAAAGGATAACCAGACTGCAACCCACAGCTCCAGGGAGGAGGCTAGCTAGCAGGGAGGATCCTAGGAAGGATGCACGGATATCCCAGCGAAGGAGAAATAAATGAGATCTACATGAGCAAACTGGGGATGAGAAGGGGTAATGGAGGGCAAGGGACGGGGGATGAGAACATAGGGGAACGGGAGGTTTGAGCTGAAACAGGGACAGAGTGGGAAAGCAAGGAAAGAGATACCATGATAGAGGGAGACTTCATGGGAATAGAGAGAAACTGGGTGCTAAGGAAGTTCCCAGGAATCCACAAGGATGATCTCACCTTAGACTACTGGCAATAGTGGAGAGGGTGCCTGAACTGGCATTTCCCTGTAATCAGACTGGAGAGTATCCTAATTGTCATCATAGAGCCTTCATCCAGTAACTGACTGAAGCAGATGCAGAGATCCACAGCCAAGCACTGGGCTGAGCTCCAGGAGACCAGTTGAAGAGAAGGTGGAGGGATTATATGAACAAGGGGGCATCAAGATTATGAAGGGAAAACCCACAAAGACAGCTGACCTAAGCTTGTGGGAGTTCACAGACTCCGAGTGGATAGCCAGGGAGCCAGCATGAGACTGACCTAGGCCCCTTGCATCTGGGTGACAGTTGTGTAGCTTGGTCTTTTGTGGGGCCCCTAGTGTTGGGACCAGGATATGTCCCTGAGGCATGAGGTAGCTCTTTGGATCCCATTCCCTGTGGTAGGATGCCTTGTTCAGCCTTGGTGCAGGAAGGAGCTATGTCCTGTCTCAACTTGATATGTCATGCTTTGTTGATTCCCAAGGGAGACCTTACCCTATCTGAATGGAGAGGGAGGCAGACTGGATGAGGGGGTGGTAAGAACGGGGTAGGGGAGGGAATGGGAGGAGAGGAGGGAAGGGAAACTGGTTGGCATGTAAAATAAAACAAACAAAACAAAACAAAATTAAAAGACAAGTTTATCAGAATGTATGACAGTGATTTCTAGAAGGAGAGACTGTGAAGGGAGAGAAGATAAAAGATGATTAGCCTGTAGGTTCTAAAACTCAGGCTCATGGGTATAGTTCTGATATTTACCAGTCAAGTCAGCAACTGCTATTACATTTACCTAGAAGGGAGAAATGCAAGGCACAAATGTGAACCACTGACAGGGAGAAAGAAACGTCATTTACCTGATTTAATCAATATTCAGTGCATACATGCACTGCTATAGCACACTCTACCCTATAGATGTGCAAATTAAGCAGGTTTAGCAAACATTAAAGATGGTGTTTAAGGAGATGGAGCTGTTCACTACTGATTTGAGTACTGCTCACTGCATACATGATTGAATTACTAGGGTGTATTCCATCAAATCTATACAACTAAAACAGAAAATGATTAACTTTCACATGCTAATAAATAAATAAGCAGTACAGCATGGTAATGGGAATACCTTCTCCATTTACCTCTCAAATGCAGGGTGGGTCTCTGCGTAAGTTTGACGATAATAATCATCCACTTGAGATGTGTTGTTCAACATTTCCCTTCAGATCTTCCTTGCCTAGCTTCAAGGAGTGTGGGATGGAAAGTAAATGGATATTGTACCACCAGATACCATGATTGGATATTACTTTACTTGCTTATTTTATAGTACCTCAACAAAAATATTAACTTGATATTGATGTGTTTGGCCAAGCTAGGACACAGGAGGAATGAAATAAGTTCATGAATGGTAACTGGTTCCTATAAAAGAATGAATACAAGGATGTCTACAGTAAAAGAGTTTGGGGCCTGGTAGTATTGCACTGGTCTACTGCTACATTTGAGCATTTGAACAGGTATTTGGCTTGCTAACTCTCTGTCTCTCTCTCTCTCTGTCTCTCTCTCTCTGTCTCTCTGTCTCTCTCTCTGTCTCTCTCTCTGTATCTCTCTCTCTCTCTCTCTCTCTCTCACACACACACACACACACACACACACACGCAGGTGTGTAAACACATGTATACATCTCTCTCTCTCGATTTTCAGATGATAAGTAACAATAATTCCATATACTAATTGTTACTGCATGCATATGTGTATATGCACATTCATATTTATTCCTAAATATAATCTGTTGAGTCCATATCATGCTATATATGTGTTTTCATGATTGACCATCTGACTTTGACAACCAATGGATGTACTTTTCTCTATGTCTCCTGTGGTGATATTTTATTTGTGCATTAATAAATAAAGCTTGCCTGGAGATCAGGGGGGAAAGGCCAGACATTTTAAGTAAACAAGAAGTCAGGCAGTACACGCCCTTAATCCCTTAACAGGCAGGGTCTCTGCATGTTCAAGGCCACACTAGGGAACAGATCAAGTGTGTTGACATACACTTTTAATCCCAGTACCAACAACCATAGAGACCTGGAGGTCTGTACAGACATTGACAGAGCTGTGTAGGAAGAGGAAGTGAGGTAGCTGGGCTAAGAGCCAATGAGAGTGCAGAAAAGCAAGGCATATGAACCTGGGTAGACAGGAAGTTGCTCTCTTTGGAAGCTGCGGAGTTGGTGAAGTGAAGTTAGCTCACGGCTTTCTGTATTTCCCTGACCTCTCAAGTTTCTGGCTCCATGTTTTTTACTTAATAAGACCATTTAGAAATTCATCTACAGTCTCCTGTTCCCAGCTTTCCTCAGTTACCTGCAGTTCTTTGTTAAGGATTGAGGCCCCAGGGCTTTTTTCTGTCCAGTCTGGTATGTCCTTTGGTGTCATCTTTTCCCTAAACATGCTTTTATTTTTGTATTGTTGATAGGTGGGAAGGTAAAGAGAGGTGAATCCCAGTGTTTTGTTTTGTTTTGTTTTTGCTTCAGTTCCATGATGTATATCAGTTAGTCATGATATTCTTCTATTATACCACAAGTATATGAACCTCCTTGTCTTGCCCTTGTTTATCACAACTATGGCTCTCAATCTCTAAAGTGTGTTACTCTTCACTAGAAAATAAGAAGACTCAACTGCAGCTAGAGTTTTTCTACCTGGCCCACAGTCAGGACAAACATCTGCCACCTGCCAGTCCCATAGCCGCTCAGACCCAACCAAGTAAACACAGAGACTTCTATTGCTTACAAACTGTATGGCCGTGGCAGGCTTCTTGCTAACTGTTCTTATATCTTAAATTAATCCATTTCTATAAATCTATACCTTGCCACATGGCTCGTGGCTTACCGGTGTCTTCACATGCTGCTTGTCATGGTGGTGGCTGGCAGTGTCTCTCTCCTCAGCCTTCCACTTCCCAGAATTCTCTTCTCTGTTAGTCCCGCCTAGTCTTCCTGCCTGACCACTGGCCAATCAGTGTTTTATTTATTGACCAATCAGAGCAATTTGACATACAGACCATCCCACAGCACTCAACTAAATAGGTCTTCCTTCTTTTTTTTTTTTTTTTTTGGTTTTTCAAGACAGGGTTTCTCCGTGTAGCTTTGCACCTTTCCTGGAGCTCACTTGGTAGCCCAGGCTGGCCTCGAACTCACAGAGATCTGCCTGGCTCTGCCTCCCGAGTGCTGGGATTAAAGGCGTGCGCCACCAACGCCCGACAGGTCTTCCTTCTTAATGTGTTTTATTGACCTCTTGATCTGTTTTTGTTTGGTATTCTTTTGTTTGGTATTTTCCTCTTTGTTCTGACACATTTCATTTCCTTTAGCCAGTCTGTTTCATTTTTTGAGACTGAACAAATGATAATTTGTATGAAAAGATTGTGTAAATACTTCCTTTTAAAAATCATATTAATCTTGTTAATATCTTGTAGAAGGAATCTTAAAAGTTCTTATTAATAAAATCAAACCTGAGCCAGGTATTGGGGTGAACTAGAAGATCAGAGAACCAGAACAAGGCACAGCTACCTCACCTCGCCGGATCCTCAGCTGGTCTTGTTTCCTCAGAGAATGGGTCTCAGCTGAACTGCTGCTCAAAAGCTTGAATGCTTAACCAGGCCAAATGCTTAACCAGGCCAAATGCTTCTAGTTTCTGGTCCTCACGCCTTATATACCTTTTTGCTTTCTACTACCACTCCCTGGGATTAAAGGCTCGCTTTCTGGGATTAAAGGCGTGAGTCACCATGCTTGGCTGTATCCTTGAACACATGGATTTCTGCCTCTGGAATGCTAGGATTAAAGATGTGAGTGCCACCATTTTCTAGCCTTTGTATCTAGTGGCTGTTCTGTCTCTGACCCCAGATAAGTTTATTAGGGTGCACAATATTTTGAGGAACACAATACCACCATTATATCTTATGTAGTGTCATTGTTTTCAAAGGCAGTTATTTTAATATACATCTATACTTGTATAGAGATTTTTAATATATTCATCAAAATTTAATGTTCTGGATCCTTTAATCTATCTATCAATCAATCTATATCTATAGAGGTAGATATATGGAATTATATATAGATAGATTATATGCATATATAATATGTCATATATATGTATATGCTACATCTATCAATAGATATAGACCTGTATAGCCAAATGCTTACTCTGATCACAACCTCAGACTCTTAACAGTTACTTATTTCAATCTTACTGTTTGACATTGAAGTCCTCAATTTCTCATTAAATTTGATTCAGTCACTTCATTTCTGTAGCTCTTCCTATCTCTACTTTATACTTGATGATTATTTTTAACTTTTGTTTTCTCTTAACTTGCCTTTCCATAAATTTTCATTCACATCATCACAATAAAGTGACATTTTGACTGTTGAATTCCTGCTGCCTTCCATTGCTAAACCTCTTTCATCTGCTGTGCTATTATTGCATGCAAGAGTGGCTGTAGTCAGCTACTGCATTCTATGTACCTGACAAAATGCTTTGTGCTTTTTACACAAGGAAATGCAAAAAGTTTAAGGAAATAGGCATGTTCAATCTATCTTATGCATAATGAAATATCTGCATATATTGAGACATTGCAAGTTACCTCATTGCTGTGAACAACTTTACACTTTCATGTACCAGTTAAAAATGAATTTAAGTAAAAGAAAAGACTGTATCTCAGCAAACTCTAATTAACCCCATGAATCCCCCTAATTTTCTTAAGCTTGCTGTATTTATATAGCAGAAGATGCCATCCCTGTTAGAGAAGACAGACTGGACTCTAGTGTCCATCAATTTCCTCATTGTGGGTTCTCTTCTCCAAATATCTGTTTGTATTTCATTCCACATTTATTTTTAAATTCTTATCACTCTCACCCTATCACTAATGCCATTTATAAAGTATTTTCCAAAGTTGGATGGCACACTTTCCTAATCCTTCTTTGAATTATAAGTTGATTGTATTTCTACCTCAAATGTATGTGTTCATTTTTATTTTAAACATTTTGTTTTACTTAAAATTTTCTATTATTAGGTGAGATTCAATAAGAAAAATGTACAAACACTATCACAGACTCACAACTTGTATTTTAATAAGATTTCTACTTGTTTAGATATAGTTAGAAACCAGAGCTGCCCAAACCACATGGATTTTCAAACATATATCTGGTTCTGGAGTATCATATAGTAAGTGATATATAAATATTAACTAAATGAATGAGCAAATATAATGCAACCTTAATGATATCTTACAATTACTGAATTTCATACACACATACCTATAATGGGTTCAAATATCCTTCCTTAACTAAGCCAACATGTAACTTGGTACTAGCACTACACCTTTGTAACTTCAAAGGATTTCTTGATAGAAAGGAATATCTTAACGATAGGCAGCAATGCTAAAATGTGTTATAATCTGTCAGAAGGATTAATGGATTCTGGGTCTTCTTTATTTTATTTTTTTTTTTTTGAGCACGCTCTCAGGTGGTATATTGAAACCAAAATTCAAGACTATAGTAATTCAAACAAGCTTCATAAACTTTTCCAGTTACTATCATAGTGTTCCTTTGTAAAAGACTTAAAATCGCAGAACTTATAAGCACTTGAGCTGTGAAAGTTATTAAAATGTATGTTTAAAGAGAAATGAAGAGCTGCTGTCGAAGCCTCTAAGCTTAAAGGCTGCCAACCTGCAGAAAGCAGATTTTGATGTGAGCCTGGGGAGGCAGTCATTGATCTGCATGTTCCACCTGGAGCCTAATTACCTCACAAATAACCAAGCACAAATGCCCGAGCAATGAGCATCCTGTCCCCAGATAAGAGTAGTTGAGACTAATTTAACTGGAATGAAAAAAATATAACCATGGGCTCATTTGGCAAGAACACAAACTTCCAATTTTATTTCATTTAGTGAGCTTTTCATTCTGTTGAATATTTATTATATACCTCAGTGCTGCTAACTTGGGCCTGTAGATGCTTTACACTTAATGCTTTGAAGATTTTAGAAGTTGTGACATGGACAAGACTGGAGGTCTTGTCACACCTGCCTAGCTCTGGAAATGAATTGTGTCTTTAGAGTGGGGTCACCATTTACATAGAAGAAGACAGCCCAAATCTGTAGCCTTGCGCTGTTGAAACTGACATTTTCTTCTAAAGGTTTATTTGTCATTTCTAGAAATAATAAGAGCTATCTACCTGAAGAGTTGGCTTCCTTATTTCTATGTAAATTTAAATACAGTTATTTTGAAGAAATAAATGAAGACTGCCCTACTACTGGTCAAAATGGTCCATGAGTTACTTGAAATGTTATGTAATTGCATTTGGTATCTATATCATGTAGAAAATATTACACTGAAAAAAAGTGAAACAGAAGAAAGAACTGTAAAACTCCTGTGAGTTTTCACAAAAAGTTCAAGCAAAGGTTAAAAAGAGAATGAACAAAGGGAGGCAAATTGTGTGTATAAGCAGCAGGTGGAAGACTCTTTGAGAGAGAGTGTAGTCTCCTGAAGGTTACCAAAAATGGCAACCTGCCCTGTCTTGGTCAAGAAGTCATAAATTGAAAGTTTACTCTCCATTGCATCTTTGATAACTTGGGGAGAGTTTTTTGCCCAACTGGAGCCTCAGTTTGTTCCTGTCAAAAGTGAAGTATACATTTTGTGTTACAAAACTTTTATTCAGTTTATCCTACTGAATGGAAAATATGAAATAGGTAAACCTATTGTACATAGTTTGTATAAGGTTTCAGATTGCCCACAGATCGCAATCCAGGGGTCTGGCATCACATAAATAACAACCAAACAAAAATAACAAAAACAAAACACTTGCGGTGGATTCTTGATTTTAATTCTGTTTAAGCTATCATGATTTAATTCCATCATGTGTGGTCACAAAACAAGGTATCATGAAGTGGGATGACTGCAGAGTTGGAGATGAGACCGACTGGGGGATTAGATCAGGGGAGAGGAGGGAAAGGAGGAAACCTGCAGTCAGCCTACCTGCTTCCCTAGCAGGAGTGGCCTGTGGGTTCCCAGGGAGTGCCTTGTGGAGGAGGGAAGGCTGAGGTAAAGCAACTGGTGAGGGTCGGGGGTGGAGCAGGGGGTTGGATGATACAAGGTACATGATACATGCTACAGAGCAGGACAGATCTGTGCAATGCTTCTCCAGAGCTGTTCAACAAGTGGGTACTGAAACAGTGAGAAGTGTCTTAGTTTTTCAATAAATCTTCTGGCCCTGGGGAGCTCAAGCACGAGATTTATTATACGTGTGTTGGTAAGGGTGCTTATGTACATATTAATGCACACTTTGGTTGACTGAGAAAGTAGATCGTTCTTTCCATAGTCTGTGGCCTCACCAAATAAAAAAGTTATGACTCTCCTCAGAATACAGGAAAGATGTTCCTGCTTAACATACTACAAATGGAACTCAGACTTGTTTTATAACTTTTTGTTTTGTTTTGTTTTTTTTGAGACAGGGTTTCTCTGTGTAGCAGGGTTTCTCTGTGTAGCTTTGCGCCTTTCCTGGAACTTACTTTGTAGACCAGGCTGGCCTCGAACTCACAGAGATCCGCCTGCCTCTGCCTCCCAGTGCTGGGATTAAAGGCGTGCACCACCACCGCCGGGCTGTTTTATAACTCTTAATACTCAACTGAAATGCTGATTCTGAGCCCCTGTGGATCTTCGGATTGCTACAATCCCCTGGCTTTCCTCACCACACCTACCTGCAGACCTTGGGATCGTCAGTCTCCTCGCTTTCATAAGCCAATTCCTTATGATGATAAGCCTCTTCACACACAGGTTTACTTGTGTTTATGCATGGCCAGCACTGAGCAGCCTTAAAGATACCAGCAGGCAGCTACTCAAACCTCCTATAAAAATGGGGTGATATCGTCACATCCTCCCACAAAGGTACGGACCACCTGTAAGGATAGTAATTAATGCAGCCCAGCAAAAAAAAAAAAAAAAAAAAATTGCAAGGTTACTTAAAACAGTATGAGATAACTTTGTGATTTTTTGTGATTTAACTTACACGGTTTTGGGGAGTAAAGCTGGTAGTAAAATTTTGCATTGTCAAAAGTTTGGACACAACACTTGGATTAAACACAGTTCATAATACATTGCAAACTTTATGAAAGTTATTGTTACACTATAGTATTAACAGATTGTTGAGAAAAGCAATTCTGTATTAGTTCACATTTGTAAAATACTATCCACCACTGGCTGAATAGAGGGATGGGGCCTGGAGAAATGGTATATAGTCATGTTTATCAACAGTCCTGAGTTCTACTTTGGGTATTGCATGAGAGATCACCAGGAAGACAATATTCATGCCATATTTAATTTTAATCTTATATTGATTCTTTACTTTTGAATTTTGGACATTTTTGAATACCATTTCACTACCCTGTACCTTCCTCCAGTTCCTACTGAGAATTTATTGTGTTACTCTTCCAGTTTCCAGCATATGACATGCTTTCTGGAACAAAAACCAAAACAAAATAAATGTAAAAATCACCACTGAGTCTTAGTTATCCAGGAATTAGAAGGCCGTAGAAAACTGTGGCTCCCAACCTTGGGCAATTTTTGCTCTTTTAAATTTACAGGACATAATCTTGCTCCCTTGAATCCAACAAGGGACACCAACATACCATAAAAGCAATTAGAACATCATCCTTGCTTCAAATATACAGTTTCAATAGAGCATTTTAGACTTAATCTACTTTAAGCCTACATTTTTATCAAAATTTTAATAAATTATTTATCTCTTAAATCTTGTGGAACTTATAGTTTTCTATTTTTTAGAACCTTTGCATTTGTGTGTGTGTGTGTGTGATGTTTGAAATAATTTTTTCTTATTGAAATTTCTTCATTTAGTTACTGTTATGGTAAGCTTTAATTATTAGCTTATTATGAACCAGAATTACCTGGGAAGAGAGTCTTAGTAAGAGATTTTATAGATTGTGTTGCCTTTGGGCATGTCTGTGGAGTAGTCTTAATTAATTTCACTAATATGGGAAGAACCAGTCTACTGTGGGTGACATCATTCCTTGGGCAGAGAGTCCTGAGCTATGTGAGTGGAGAAAAGAAGCTGAGCCCAAGCAGGTGAGTAGCCAGCATGGATACATACATTTATATATGCTATTGACTTGGGATGTGATGTAAATAGTTGTTTGAATTTTTTCTTTGATTCCCTCACATTGAAGAGCTGTAACCTGAAATTGTGAGTTAAAATAAATTCTGTCTTCTTTAGTTGTTTGTTATCAGGGTGTTTTCCATTGTTATTATTCAGCAACATTCCTTTGCCCCATACCTAGCATGACTGTGGGCCTGAGATATAGTCAAAACCATCCATGAGCAAATGAAAATGGGAAGAAGGAGTTTGTAAGTCTGCAAACTCTAAAATATCTGCTATATAACTACTCTTCAGGCCCAGCCTGCAGAGCATTTTAAGTAACTATGTTATTTATTTTTAAAAACCGTATGTTTGTAAATCAACATACATATGGACACCTGGTTTTTGATAAAGAAGCCAGAAATAAACACTGGAAAAAAAAAAGACAGCATCTTCAACAGATGGTGGTGGCCTAACTGGATAACTACTTGTAGAAGAATGCAAATAGATCCATATGTATCACTCTGCACAAACCCAAGTCCAAGTGAATCAGAGACCTCAACATAAAACCAGATACATGGAACCAGATAGAGGAGAAAGTGGAGAATAACCTTGAATGTATTGGCACAGGAGATTTTTCGGAACAGAACACCAATAGTGCAGGTACTAAGATTTACAATTAACAAATGGGACCTCATGAAACTATAAAACTTCTGTAAGGCAAAGGACACCATCATTTGGACAAAGTTGCAGCCTACAGAATGGGAAAATATCCACATTCAATAGAGTACTAATATCCAAAACTTCTAAAAATCTCAAGAAACTAGATACCATAAAACCAAATAATCCAATTTTAAAAATGGGTTACACATCTAAACAGAGAAGTCTCAGTAGAGTAAAGTCAAATGGTTGAGAAACAAATAAATGTTCAACATCCTTTGCTATCAGGGAAATACAAATCAAATCCACTTTGAGATTCCATCTTACACCTGTGAGAATGGCTAAGATCAATATTACAAGTGACAGTTCATGCTGGCAAGGATGTAGAATAAGAGGAACACTCATTCATTGCTGGTGGGAGTGCAAACTTGTACAGCCATTATGGAAGTCAATGTGGCATTTCCTCAGATGGTTGGGAACTGAGCTACCTCAAGACCCAGCTATATCACTCTGGAGCTTCATACTACCACAAGGACACTTGCCCAACCATGTTCATTGCTGCTTTGTACATAATAGCCAGAAACTGGAAACAACCTAGATGTCCTTCAACAGAAGAGTGGTGCATTTACACAATGGAGTATTACTCAGCTGTTAAAAACAATGACATCATGCTATTTATAGACAAATTGATGGGACTAGAAAAAAAAATCATCCTGAGTGAGGTAAGCCAGACTCAGGAAGATAAATATGGGATGTAGATATTAGTCATTAAGTAAATGATAACCAAGCTACAATTCATAGACCCAGAGAGGTTAGATATATAGGAAGTGTCTAGGATGGACACATGGATCTCCCTGGGAGGGAGAAATAGGAGATTTATGGGTGGATTGGGGGTGAATGGGGATGGGAACAGGGGAATCAGGTTGGGAGGAGGAGGAAGATAAGGTAGAGGGAGAGAATGTGGAAAGAGACAGTAGGAATTGAGGAGCATTCAGGGGATGATATGGAAATCTAATGCAGAGGAAAACTTCCTAAATATATGAAGATGATTCTAACGAGGCCCATACAGTCCCAACTGACCATCCCTTGTTCCTAAGGAGGCTTCCAGTATTGAGACTGAGTTTCATTTAATTGAGTTTTTGGCCAAAGGGGGTCCAATACAAATCCCCAAACAACCCAGGCTGTTGCTAAAACAATGGGTTTCTCTCTGCAAACTGACAGCAGAGCTTCGTTTCTGAGGACAACACCCGCAGAACTCATTGAACATGGAGAAAACAAGCTGGTGCCTACATGGAGCCTTCACTCTTATGCTCTAGTGTCTTTGGTGTGGGAGGGTACTCTGCAGGCTACAAAGGAGAAACATAAACACCAACACAGTAAAAAAACTTTTGACCTACAATCTTTCCCGCCTACAAGAAATGCTAGGACAACAGTGACGCTTGTGGGAGAAGCCAAGCAATGTCTGATGTGACTTAAGGCCCACTCCGTGAGACAGAACCCATACCCAACACTGCTTGGGTGACCAAGAACCAGAGACTAGATAGCCCAGAGACCTAGGGTAAAACCAAACACTACTTGTCTAAAAAAAGTATCAATAAAATGACTCGAAACGATACTCTGCTGTACTCATAGATTGGTGCCTTCTTCAGTCATCAGCACAGAAGCAAGCTTTCTCCAGCAGCAGATGGGAACAGATGCAGAGACTCTCTCAACCAGATATTACACACAGAGAGAGTCTAAATGGGATGTCTCCATCAAATCCCTTCCCTCAGAGCTCAGGGAACCCTGAGGAAGAGGAGGTGGAAAGAGTGTAAGAGTCAGAGCTGATGGAGGACACTGGGAGAACAAGGCATTCTAAATCAACTAAGCAAGGAAGATATAAACTCACAGAGACTGACGCAGCAAGCACAGGGGCTACACTGGTTCTGCACCAGGCCCTCTGCGTCTATGTTATAGTTCTAGCTTAGTATTTTTATGGGACTCCTGACTATGAGAACAAGTGGGTCTCTGACTCTTGTGTCTGCTTTTGAGACTCTTTTCCTCCCATTGGGTTGTTGTATCCAACTTCAATATGAAAGTTTTTTTGCTTCATGTTATTATACTTCGTTTTGTCACATTTGGTTGTTATCTCTTAGAGGCCCATTCTTTCTAATGAGAGATAGAAAGAGAGTGGATCAGGATCAGGATGGGAGGGGAGGTGGGGAGGAACTGGGAGGAGGGGAGGGAGGGGGAACTATAATAAGGATACATTGTATGAGAAAAGAATCTATTTTTGATAAAAGGGGGAAAAGGATCATATGTCTGTGTGAGTTTCTCTCAGGAGGTGTAGAATGCTGAACTGTTACACAGTTTTTGAATTATAATCAACTCACACACTATATTTTTCTATGAAAAAGAAATACATATTTAAAAAGCCCTACCACAACTTGCTAATAATGAAAACCCAGTTTAATAAAGGACAGTCAAGTCAATTTGTTTGTGAAGTCAAAGTTTTTTCCCCCCAAATAGTGTTAATGCAATACCAGTTTCTTTAAAAAGTTCAATGGATCTTAAAGATTTCAAAGTGAAGTTTTGGAAGGCCAAATTGAGTACACTACACAACTTCCCCAGATTCTTCTCATTCTGTGCTTAGGACGTACTCTAAACATTTTAACTTATTAAGGACTGGAAAGCTTATAAGAAAACTGACAAAATGTAAGCCTCAGATTTAGACCAGCTTTGAGTATTTTCTGCCAGACTATTTTTAATCACCTCTTAGCAATATACTTTAGAAATATCCCTGAATGTATGCTTTGGGAATCTGTGCCATGGCCATCTATCGCTAGGGAGCTGGTTATGAATGCATACCTCATGTCCCTCTGCAGGTCTGAAGTGTCACAATCTGCATTTCAATCAGGCCTCCAGTGCATGGGCATGACTGATTTATTCTACAGTTTCCTAAACAGTCATGATTTGTTACTCGTGTTTATATTAACCTTGTTTTTCATTGCTAAGAACCATTCCCATTATGTTAGATGATTTTGCATGCTTTCAGGATGTTGCCCAAAGCTGGAATCTCTGATTTCTGTCACTTCAGCACTCACTTAAGCAAGGCAGAGCCTTAGAACCCAAGCTTTTTTTCATATTCACAGAAGAGGAAGTGTGTCTTGCCAGCTTCTCACACTTCTAAAGTTTCCATGCATGAATAAAAATTTCTCATTTAAAACAACCTGAAACTTTGTCATACAAATGGCTTTTTTTTTTTTACATTACATTTCTGCATTTCTTATTTTCCTTTGGGGGATAGTAGTGTAAAGAAGTAGGAGTCTTAACTACTCCTTTCCAGAAAGGGTGGTGAAGGTCTGGAGTTTCTGGGCATGGCTTCACCAAGCTGCATGTTCGGCCCCTGTGGGTTGATACACTTCTGACCTGGTGGCTGCAGCACTCCTGTTAAGTACTCTTTCTACTGCAGCAGACCTCAAAAAACTTGCCCATCCAGAAATACAAATCATCAAAACATACTATTAAAAATCTAAAAAATCTTTATGTATAAATCAGTTACTATGGGACCGTGTTTTTCTAAAGTCAACAACAGACATTTTCCTTAATGTCTTGAAAGTCATGTTTTGTTTTGTTTTGTTTTGTTTTGTTTTGTTGTTTTTGGTTTTTCGAGACAGGGTTTCTCTGTGTAGCTTTGTGCCTTTCCTGGAGCTCACTTGGTAGCCCAGGCTGGCCTTGAACTCACAGAGATCCGCCTGGCTCTGCCTCCCGAGTGCTGGGATTAAAGGCGTGCGCCACCAACGCCCGGCCATATTTTTTTCTTTAAGTAGCATATACAATATCTTCTATGTACTAAAATGTAAACTAGTGCTAGGCATTCAATATAAGATGGAAAAATAATTATGTACTGGGTATTTACCTGCAGGGTGGTATGTCAACAAGTCACAGAGATAGTTAGTTGCACATTAATGTGTAACTGTTCACAATAGCTATTTTATTAAAATGACATGGGCATCCAACAAGAGCTGAATGGATATAGAAAATGTGATACACACACACACACACACACACACACACACACACACACACACACACACAGGAATAGTTTCAGCTGTAAAAAGCAAAGTTATGTCATTTGCAGGAAAATGTATGCAACTGGAGATAATCATATTAGGCAACAAAACGAGTCTCAGGAAGAAAAAATAATGTTCATTTTCATTTGAGGTTTCTGGAATTTATACAAATAAAAATCACTCATGTGTGTATGGCATGACAATAGAAGCAAGGCTCTCTGAGGGGACAAAGGGGACTAACAGGAAGAGGAAGGGCAAAAAGAAGAGTAAGGAGTATAGGAGTCTGTACTCAGCGTACAATATACACGGTGTGAAAAGGAGTCTGTACTCAATGTATAATATACACAGTGTGAAAAGGAGTCTGTACTCAATGTACATTATACACGGTGTGAAAATGTCCTTGTACAAACAGTCTTTGTAGAATGAAAATACACAATGGCAAATATTCTAATGAAAATAATGATGGACCAGCTGATCACAGCATTAATGGCCCATAAGCCCTTCAAAAACATTTCCTCTTTGACAAGAGAAATGTCAGCAAGGTGGTCAAGTCAGACACAACGATTCAGCAATGATTCACGGACAGTTTGTTTTGTGAAAAATAGAGGCTGTTTTTCTTTCTTTTTTTTTTTTTTTAAAAAAAAAACACCCTGTGTTTGGCTTGCATGAGACCTGACTCAAGTCAGCAGGAGTATTTGGGGCACCGCTAGTCCTTTCCCCTGACACAAAGCCATATGCTTTGGGACAGAATCTTCAATTTTATTGTCTTTCCCAGAGAAGGTACCACTTGATGATATAGTCAGTACCAGAGCTTTTCTTTAATGGATTTCCTGGCAGAACAGAAGGTAGAAGTAGACATCGGAAGAATAAAGGTAAAGACAGTGATGCTTCCTTTTCAATAATAGATATGTAGGGTCCTTAGATCACTTCAAATGACCAGAAGGCAACCGATATAAAATTACAGAAGACAGGAAAACCAGCATGCTGGGGTCCACCCAAAATGGCATCGAATCCGGGCAAGGTAAGGTCTTCCCTTCTAAGCCTGCTTAGGGGAATTTCAGCTGTGGTTAAGTGTACTTTGAAGTGATTGGGTATAGACCCTTACTGGTACAGGAATCATTTTATGATTGGCTCATGACATTTGGTCAGCAACTGTGGTTTTGGTTTCAGCAGTCTGTCTGCTGTGTCAGGGGTCTGTCTGACTGAAAATGTCAAAAACAGTTCCTGCTTATGACTGGGTAGGACCCTGTTGAATTCAGGCATGAGTCAGCATAGGATGAGGCAGAGGTCTTAGCATACTGGCCCCTGGGAAAAAACAACTGGTCCTGGTCCCTTTAGATTGACCACATAAGCAGACGACTAGGAAAGAAACAAAGGACTCAATAATACAAGAGGCTACAGCTTCAAATCCGCGTAAGACATTGAATTCAACACAGTGGAATGCATATTCATCTCAATATGTATTTGCATAAAATATACTCCACAACATAGTACATCTTAGGTTGCCAGGCAAGTCTTATAGATTTAAGGAGCTTGTATGTATGAAGAGACTATCCATATAAATATCTTTATTTTTTCATATTCTTATCACAGTGTACTGACACAGAGAATCAGGAGCAGAAGTCTTGAAAATCCACAACCATCCACTCTAGAATTGTGAATTGTTCACATATTTGATGAGGTCAATCACATGTTTTCCTCTGGGTGAATCCAGCCACTGGAGGTCTGAGGTCTATGACAATGTTCTAATCATCCACTGTTTCCTAGATTATGAAAGAGGAGTGGTGTGTATATAATGGGCAAGTTTCAAAGGGAAGGAAATGTGTGCCTGTTCCTATAACAATAGTCATTAGAAAAAAATGTGGCACAGGCCAGAGATTCAAGAAAAAATGTAAATATATACAAAGCAGAGGACAAAGAAAATGTTCAATGCCCAGCTCCAGGTACAAGGGAAAATAAAAAAAATATATAGAAGCCCCAGGTCCTAGAGAGCACAACAGCAACAGCTGAGCACCATGCCTTATGGTTGGGGTGGGCAGGACTCAACCAAGTACCACCCTAGGGTTTCTAGTCCTGGGCCCATGAGAAAATAACAGCAACAGCTCTGTGCCAGCCAAGCAGTTGGGCATCATTATGGTGAGCGAGTACACGGTGGGCAGGTAGAAGACAGAGAGACACAGAGCAGTTAATGGGCTGGGGAGAAAGGCATAGCTGAAAAGGTGAGGTGCTGAGAAATAGGTTGACATGAATGACCTGCTTGCCACCTGAGTCCAAGGTGATGTCTGGGCTTGGGCTATTGCCAAGGGCCAAGTCTTGGTCTGAGGCCCTGAAGCAGCTGAGGGGGTCTGAGTAGATGTCTGTGGCTCTTGTCACTATTAAGGGCAGAGCGGAGGCCTGTAGTCTGGAGGCCACCTGTGGCCATGAGGGTGTCTGAGTGTCACACTGTCATGGGGGACATGTTGATCTGAGTGGCCTGTGCTGCCACCTGGGACCATGGTGACATCCGAGCATGGACTTCTACTGAAGACCATGTCTGGGTCCATAATCCTACCACAGCTGGGATCTGTGTTGATGTCCAATGGCCCATGTTGCCATCAAAGGCCACACAAATGCCCAGGTTCTAGGCTGCAACCTATAACTATATTGGTTACCATGCTGTGCTGCCCCTGGGGCCAAGCTGATTTGATAGGCCAGCACTGTCACCTGGGGACATGGTGTGATCTGGTCTGTGACAGAGAACCATATTTGAGTTTGTGGCCCTGCCACAGACAGGGTCTGTGCTGATGTCCATAGCACCTGATATCATTTAAGGCTATGCCAATGCCAGAGGTCTGGGCTGCCACCTGGGGCCATGTTGGTGTCTGAGGGCCTGCACTGCCACCTGGGGCCATGGTGACATCTGAGCCCAGGCTGCTGCCTCAGACCACATCTGGGTCTGTGGTCCTACCACAGCTGGGGTCTGTATTGATGTCCGTGGACCATGTTGCCACACCGGAGGCCACATAGAGGCCAGGGGTCTAGGCTGTAACCTGTGGCCATGAGAGTGTCTGAGGGCAATGCTGCTGCCTGGGTCATACTGATCTGGGGGGCTTGTGCTGCCACTCAGGGCCTTGGAGACAGCTGGACCCCAGCCACTGCCTAGGGCCATGTCTAGGTCCATGGCCCTGCAATGCGTGGGCTCAGTGGATGCCCAGAGTTGAGTCAGCCACCTGAGACCATGTGGGTTTCCAAGTACCATGCTGCCACGAGAGCCATACTGACCTGGATGGCCTGTGCTGACACTGGGGTCTTGATAATGTCTGGGCCTGAGCTGTTGCTGAGGCCTGCTGCATCTGGGGTCTGTGTTGATGTCCATGGCCCATGTTACTACAAAGGGTCATAGGAACCATGAGTTTTAGAATCTGAGGGCCATGATGAGCTGGCCGTGCCCCTCGTTGGCCCTGGGATAACTGTCCCTGCCCCTTGCTGGATACTGCAGCAGGAGAGCCCTCCCCCGCCCCCACACACACTTGAAACTCATCACTGGTGTGCACCTCGCCTTGGCAGCACACTAGAGCTGATCCTGTTGTCAGGAATGAAAGTGAGCAGGCCCTGAGGGCGTGAGAGCAGCAGAGCAGGGGTGAAGGAATGATGGCCCCCCACCCCCACCCATTGCTACCTGTGACAGAGGAGAAAGCTGGCCTGGTCATAAGAGTGGGAGAACAGCCTTGTTCCTCACCAGCTGCAGCACAAAGGAGAGCAGACCCTGCACCCTGCTGTCAGGGCAGCACACTAGAGCTGACCCTCCTGTCTGGGGCACAGGTGACCCAGCCCTGGGGGTGTGAGAGTAGGAGAACTGACTCTGCCCCCCATATGTCCCCCCCACAGCAATCAGGGGAGAGAGAGAGAGAGAGAGAGAGAGAGAAAGAGAGAGAGAGAGAGAGAGAGAGAGAGAGAGAGAGAGAGAGAGAGAGAGAGCGCCAGCCCTGTACTTCACCTGGGCAAGACGGTGGAGCTGACCCTGGTGGTGTGAGTGTGGGTGAGTTGGACCCAAGAGCCTCAGAGCAGGAGAACTGGCCCAGCTCCTTGCTCCAGGCTGCATTGGTTGGTCTAGCTGAGGCATTGCTGGAGAGCTCACCTAGGTGGTGAGGATAGGGGAAAGCTGGCTGGCTGACCAGCTAAACCCAGGCCCAGAACCAGGGCTATGAGTCGGCCCATTCCCACATTTATCTCATCTATGAACTGTTGGAGCGTGAGGAGGGGATGAACCTACAGATCCAAAACTTCAGGATCTCCAAGACACAGGACAACAACAGGATATCCAAGAGGAGTCCCAGTGAGGGCTCATTATCGAGAGTGTAGCAGAGGCCTGATGTAGCGCCCCCCTCGTCCAGCAAGGAGGACACGACACCGAGCTCTTCTTCTTGCAATTTATTCAGGCCTTTGATCAATATTCTGGCTTCTAAAAACTCCCCCCGGGGAAAGCCTCTCCCGGCCTTATATAGGCTCTGGGCAGCCAACCCCAGGTCGCCACGTGGGCATTGCCCAATAGGCTCAAGCATGTACAAGCAAACCACAACCTCTGCTATAATTGTTTACCACGGGGAGCGCTCGCCGTCGGGATGGCGGAAGGCGGTAACCAGCACCACCTGTAAGGCGTGGCTACACGCAGCTCCCTACAGCCTGAGGCCTTGAACCAGACCAAATGACTTGTGGCAATGAACGCTTGAGTGAGTTCCAGGAAAGGCGCAAAGCTACACAGAGAAACCCTGTC
>CABHPH010134149.1:6102-29611 GCA_902168325.1 Peromyscus nudipes | reverse complement strand
ACAGACACAAACACACACACACACAGACACAGACATACACACACACACAGACACAGACATACACACACACACACACACACACACACACACACACACACACACACACACCAAAGAACATCGAGTCCATTTTGTGTTGACCAACTCTTCTTAGACATGGGACCTGGTCTGGAGTGCGGTTGATAGACCCAGTGGCACTCCGTTGGGGAAAACTGATTTTCTCTTTCCCAAGAGCTATCAATTAAAAATAGCTTCTTGGCTATGGGTGGGACTTTGCATTCATTTCTCCTTCTCTATGCTGGAATTTTTGTCTGCTTTGAACATGTGCAGGGCTTCTTCATATTGTCACTGTCTCTGTGAGTTCATATGTGTACAGTCCTCATGGGTTTGGAAGATGCTATTGTTTATTATTTTTTTTTAAGTCTATACTCATTTGTGGATCATAAATATGCATGGGCAGGTTCCATTACTAAGTACACTCACTGGCCCTTATTGTGGACTCCAGGATTTGCAGCATCTTTATTAGCCCAAGTATCAAATAATACATGTACAAAACTAGGGTTTTTAACCATATAATCATGCAACCTAGGAAAAACATCCCAAAATAATTAGAATGAAAAATTACTCTGTTTGCATATTTGACAGCTAGTTAAGTGCACTGCTCACTGGGATGTTAGAAAAAAAAATGTTCTCTCGTTTCCAAGTTAAGGGTCTGTTTACGTGCCATGGTGATTTTTAAGCTAAGTTTTCTATTTTAATGCTTTTCCCTTTGTCAGGCAGTTACTTCCCCTCCAGAAGTTCTTGCAAAGTCCCTCCTGCGCCTCTGGTGAAACTGCAGTGCCCACACTTACCTGAGAATGGCAGCTATGAGAAAGATCAAACCCAGGAAAATTAAGTGCAAATGTTTTCTCCAAACCAGTGATTTTCCAAACTGAAGAACTCCTCAGGGAATCTTAACAATTTTATTGTTGCTGAATTCTACCTCAGACCCAGTGAATTAGAATTTTTTTGTAAGTTTTATTCTTTTTTCTCTTGCTTCTTTATTTATCCCTGGAGAATTTCATTCAAAGTTTTATCCACCCCTCCCTCATCTCTTCTCATATCTTCCAGTCTTCTCTACTTGCTCAACTTTATCATTTTTTAAAAAAATAATCCATCAAGTCCATTTTGTATTACCGTGTATTATTGATTATGTTGTGTGGACTTCCACTGAGCATGGCTGACCATAAGGGACCAAAGTCTTGAAAACTGACCCTCCCTCTCCCAGCAGCTACCAATTACCAGTGACTCTTCAGGTAGAGGTGGTATTCGTGCTCATCTTCTCTTTCCCATATACTAGTCTTGCGTATGCTGTTTCAACCATTGTGAGTTTATAAGGGCAACTACCAAGCTGTGTCCAGAAAACATTTTTTTCCTTGTACTTATCTATTACCTCTGTCCTTTACACTCTTTCTACCTCCTCTTCTTCAATGATCTCTGAATCTTGGGAGGAGAACTTGTGGTATAGTTGTTACAGTTAGAGCTGGGAATTCAGTAGTCTTCTATTCTCTGCATGTTGTTAAGTGTAGCTCTATGTTAATTACCATCTATTGCAAATAAACGCTTCTCTATTTTCATTAAAAGGGAAAAAAGAATGGAAAAAGAAATAAAAGCTTCTGTAATGAGGATTGAGTAATACATAAACTTATAGATATAATAGTAAGTAACTAAGAGTCACTTTAATAACATCCATTTAGTATAATTATAGTGATAGGTTCTCCATTAAGATCTATGACCTGTCTAGACAATGTTCTTGGCTCAACAGATGTGCAGTATCTGGGTTTCATCTTGTGGAGCAGAACTTAAATCCATTCAGAAAGTGGTTGGTTACTTCTATAATGTTAGTGCCACTACAACACCAGTGGGCATGTATTATCCTGCCAGTTATCATTGTAGCTCCTACAGTTCACAGTTAGTTATGACTGATGATCACCTTTTTCCTTCAGTAGCATTCATGGGATCTTCCATCACTATGAGAGTTAGTCAGTAAGGAAGTGTCACATCAACATCTTAGCTGTGCTCAGGCAATGTGGGTAGGTTTTAGAGAATCTTGGAAAATTATCACTAGGAGTTCACATATGTGTAATGTTATATCTACTGCCTTGCTAAGGTATAGTATCAACAGGTAAACAAACACCCTTCCAGCCCTTACGAATCTTACCGATAATATTTATTCTTACAATATTTCCTGGAGGTGCATGTTTGACCCTCTGGGATGACAGCATTTGGCTTCTCCATGATGTACCTTTATTACACCCACTTAGTTAAGGGAGAGGGTCTTTTAAGTTAGACTGCAAAAGCAGGTGACATCATTCATTTGTTCTGTCATTGTGTGGGCAAGGTTCCAAAGAATAGAAGACATAGGGGGGTTGCAGAAATCAGGCTGTCTTCTAGGCAACATGAGTTTCTTGTCATCCCCAGCATACGTAAGAAGGAGCAGTGACCCCATACCCTCCAGTCTTGGCTACATTTTTTTTTTGCTGTTGTTTTGATGTGTCAAGAATATTTGGAATTAAAAAGAGAGTTTCAGGGACTTGGCACTTAACTGACATTCTGTTTTCAGGGTTCATTCAAGGGTCTTGACATGAATAATGTTAAAGACTCCATTGGTTATTGAAGAAACATAAGAAGACAGAGAAACACTAATCTGAGTAGGAGAGTGGAAGCTTCCATCCCTGGGAATGGAATCCACTGAGCTCCTTGGTGCGTGGAGGATGCTTTTGGATCCCATCAAGTCTCTGTTCTGGGAGAATAAGAACCAGATCATTATTAGGTGTTAGTGAGCCCTGCCTCCCTTCTGCTCACAAAGTGTTCACTATAGGAGGACAGGAAATACATTTATATTAAAAGTTTAGTGAACCTGGAACTTTCTTTTGTGCTCTTAAATATGTTATCGATAATGAAAATGTTTATTCTAATTTGTTCAGGAAAACGAAGGTGAGGTAAATAACTCCTTTCCCAGATGCCATCAGTGAAATGGCATATGACAGACAGATCAAATGACATTGAATCTGAGATAAATGACAGAAGCATAATTATTTTATTTGTTACTATAGCAATGGTAAGAGATGCAGAGGAATGGCTGGGCTGGGTTACCTGGTTCACCTGGAAGGCCAGAGAGAGCTGACTCTCCACTGCATTTTCATGGGCTAGCGTGGCTTTTTTCTCACCTCTTAGCCTGTCAAGGCACTTTCTGTCTCTGAGCCATATTCTCCATCCATTATTTATAATCTATCAGTGCCAAGATATGCTACCAGCAATTTTTTTCTGCTTTATTCAGAAAGGTTTTCTTTTTTTCTTACACTTTTCTTTTTTACAATGAAGAAGCTTGTCCACTGTATTTTATTTATAACAATAACAGTAATAATAACAATACAAATATAACGTGGCTTGCTTATGGTTTAAACAACATTTTATGTGCAACAGTTCTTTAGCTGTAGTTCTGTGTTCTGAAGGTTTAGTTACCTGTGGGAAATCATGATCTGAAAATGTTAATATCTTTTTTTCACCCGTTCAAGAGGGAGGGGAGAAACAAATAACATTTATATAACTCTAGTAACAGTTTCATTAAAATTATTATGTTTTATTATGAGTTGTTTCAAATCTCTTACTGTGTCTTATTCATAAATTATTATAGGCATTATAAGTCTGATGGAATGATACACATACATATGTATATACACATTTCAATGTTATGTGCATTTTCAGGTGAATAATAAGAGTTTTGTAACATAAATGTGGTGGTATTGTGTTCCCCAAAATATTGTGTATGCTAATAAACTTATCTGGGGTCAGAGAACAGGACAGCCACAATATTAAACATGAGGATAGGCAGTGGTAGCATACGCCTTTAATCCTAGCGTTCCAGAGGCAGAAATTCATGTGTTCAAGGATACACCCAAGCATGGTGACCTACGCCTTTAATCCCAGAAAGCCACACCTTTAATCCCAGGGAGTGGTGGTAGAAAGCAGAAAAGTATATAAGGCGTGAGGACCAGAAACTCGAGGCTTTTGCCCTGGGGAGGCCTTTGGCCTGGAGAAGCATATGGCTGGTTAAGCTTTCAGGCTTTTAGCAGCAGTTCAGCTGAGACCCATTCTGGATGAGGGCTCGGGGCATCCAGTCTGAGGAAACAAGATCAGCTGAGGATCCAGCGAGGTGAGATAGCTGTGGCATGTTCTGTCTCTCTGACCTTCCAGTGTTCACCCCAATACCTGGCCTCAAGTTTGATTTTATTAATAAGACCTTCTAAGATTCATGCTAAATACCAATATGGGAGTAGCTACACTATTTAATATAACTTTGATTGAACATTATCTCTATCACATATAACCTATATACATGACACCACTTTGCATTCACTTGGAAGGCTGGAATAAACATCAGATAATAGCAGGTGCTGGAAAACATTTGGGAAATTGGAACTCTCATACATTGCTGGTGAGAATGTGTAGCTAGAGTTTTCCTGCCGGGCCCACAGTCAGGACAAATCTCTGCCACCCGCCAGTCCCACAGCCGCTCAAACCCAACCAAGTAAACACAGAGACTTATATTGCTTACAAACTGTATGGCCGTGGCAGGCTTCTTGCTAATTGTCCTTATATCTTAAATTAATCCATTTCTATAAATCTATACCTTGCCACATGGCTCGTGGCTTACCGGCATCTTTACATGCTGCTTGTCATGGCGGCTGCTGGCAGTGTCTCCTCAGCCTTCCACTTCCCAGAATTCTCTCCTCCTTGTCCCGCCTATACTTCTTCCTGCCTGACCACTGGCCAATCAGTGTTTTATTCATTGACCAATAAGCAATATGTTAGACATACAGACCATCCCACAGCAAGAATGTCAAATGGTGAAGCAACTTTGGAAGTTGCTGTATATAATTGAAAAACTATGTCCATATAGAAAGTTTTATATGACTGGTTTATAGAAGCGTCTTTTATTTTTCATATAATATATTTTAATTAAGGTTCCCCTCCCCCTGTTCCTCCCAGTTCCTTCCCACCTCCTCTCCCATCAGGATCCACCTCTTTTCTGTCTCTCTTTAGAAAAGAATAGGCTTCTAAGGGATAATAATAAAATGAAATACAATAAGATAAAACAAACCACAAAACAGCAACAAAAAACAACCTGAATAGGATAAAACAAATAAACAGAAGAAAAACGGCCAAAGAAAAACAGAAGTAACACGTATAAATGTGGAGACACACATGTTCACACCACAGAAATCCCATGAAAACAAAAAACTTGAAGCCATAATATATATGCAAAGGGCATAGAGTTAAAAAATACCCTGACATGACATTATGAGACAAAGATCCTCCAAAGATGCCAGAGTTCTGGGCATGCAGCCTACCCTTAAGAGTAATGTGTTCCTCCAGTGAGATTCCCTTGTAGAAAGATTTTTTTTTTCACTTGCAAGTAGTTATCAACTGAAGATCGCTTCAGGGTTAGGGATAGGGTCATGCGTCTGCTTCTCCTTTCAGCTCTAGGACTCCATCTGGTACAGACGCATGCAGACCTTGTGCCTGCGGCCTCAGTCTCTGTGAGTTATATGTGTACCAGTCCTACTGTGTTTAGAAGGCTTGTTTCCTTGGTGTTCCCCATCCCATCTGGCTCTTACATTTTCTGCATCTTCTTCCACAGGGTACCTTGAGCCCTGAGGAGAGGGATTTGATGGAGACATCCCATTTAGGGCTGAATATTCCAAGGTCTTTCACTGTTTGCATATTGTCTAGCTGGAAGAAGTATTACTTAGAATATCCCAAGTAGGGTATAGTTAAAATGTCCATTAAGTGATGAAGAGATAAATAAAACATAGCTTATCCATACAATGGAGTAGTATTTAGCTCTGAAAGGATGACTATTCCAACATGAATGAACTGATAAACATATGAGAAAGTATGAATCTATTGCTAGAAAATGTCTTGAACAAGCAAGTCTTTAGGGGCAGATAATAGATTAGTGGTCCTCAGGGGCCAGGTTAGAAGAAAATGGGAAATGGCTTGGTTGGGACATTGAAAGTGTTTTAGAATCATTTAGTGTGATGCAAATTTTAATGACCATATTAAACAATCAAACTGTTCAATTTAAAAGAATGAGTTTAGTGACATGCTACTAGTATCTCAATAAAGTTACTATGTGGAAAGAAAAAGTGCATATGGAGAAGATATATCATACCCACATTAGCTTATCAGAATTAATTCATAGAGACTCCACAAAAATGAGTCATTTTTATACCACTTAGCTCCAAAATAGGAACTAACTGTTTTTTTTGGTACACAGTCAAAGAAATAGTGACATGCTTAACAACAAAGGAAAAAAAATGTGCTCTCTATAGAGGAGGAATGCAGCATCAGTTGTGAATGACAACCTATGGATGGTTTAAGAGCTTTTAGAAAAGCAGCTTTGTCATCCTGTTTTGTGCACAGATGATATGAATTAATATGAATTAATCTCTTCTTTAGATACAACTGACACCTGCTACCTGTTAGGGTTTCTATCACTGTGAAGAGACACCATGACTATGGCAACTCTCATAAAGAAATCATTTAATTGGGATGACAGCTTACAGTTTCAGAGGTTCAATCCATTATCATCATGAAGGGGAGCATGGAGGCATGCAGGTAGATGTGGGGCTGTAGTAGCTGAGAATCCTACATCTTGCAGGCAATAGGAAGTCGAATTGACAGTCACATTGAGGGACTGAGGAAAGCTTGAGCATAAGAGACCTCAAAGCCCACCCCCACAGTGACATACTTCCTCCAACAAGGCCACATCTCCTAATAGTGCCACTCCCTTTGAGGGACATTTTCTTTCAAGCCACCACATTCCACTTCCTGGCCCCCAAAGACTTATAGCCATATCATAAAGCAAAAAATGTATCCAGTCCAACTTCAAAAGTCCCTGTAATCTATTAACAGTCTCAAACTTGTATCAAAGTCCAAAGTCTCTTCTGAGATGCATGGCAATCTCTTAACTGTGATACCCTAGTAAAAGTCAAAATAAAAAAGCAGATCACATCTAACATAGAATGGCACAGGATATACATTACCATTCTAAAATATATGGAAGGGAGCATAGTTAGGAAATACTGGACCAAAGCAAGCCTGAAAACCAACTGGGCAAACTCCAAACTCTGAATCTCCATGTCTGACATCAAAATGCTCTCCACATCTCCAACTCCATTCAGCTTTGTTGACTGCAACATACCTCTTTCTCTTGGGCTGGTTCCACTCCCTGTTAGCAGCTCTCCTTAGCAGGTATCCCATGACGCTGGCATCTCTAATATCTTGTTTTCTTCAAGGCAATCCAGGCTTCAACTTCACAGCTTCACACAATGTCCTCTCTACTAGACCTCCATTCAGGGACACCCCTGACATGTGCCTGGTCTCAGCAGCTTTATTCCATATCTCCTTTCTTCTATCCTTAACGGTAAAGTCAGAACCCCGTGGCTGAAGCTGCCAAGTTCTGCTGTTTACTGTCACCGGAACATGGACCCCTCATCCAATTACATCTTCATTGCCTAGTTTGGCTGTCCTGAAACTTGCTCTGTAGACCAGGCTGGCCACAAACTTAGAGATCTGCCAGTCTCTGCCTTCTCGGTACAGGGATTAAAGGCATGCCTCACCCCACCTGGCTCTAAGCTCTTCTTCAGTTCCTTTTTGTAAGTTGGAAACATAGTTGGGTAAGATCTGATTGCTTCTGCCTCCCCAGTGCTGGGATTAGAGGTATGCACTACCACACCTGGCTCTAAGCCTTTATTTAGTTCCTTTTCATTATAAAGCTTCCTTAGAGTTAACACTAAAAACCACAGGACAGAGTCTATATTAGGCTGTTTTGAAATTTCTTCGGCCAGTGGAATTAATCCAAAGTTCTTCACTTTAGCCTCAGTCAACCTTTTTTTGACAAGGGCAAAAAGCAGCCACCCCCTTCACCAGAATATCACAAGAATATAGGCAACATACTAAAATTCTTCTCTTCTGAAACATCTTGAGGTAGCCTCCCATAGTACATCAAATCACACTCACTACTACTGTCTTCCCCACTCCTCCTAGTATGGCCTATTAAGCAATGCTTAAAGTATTCCATTGCTTTCCTATTCCAAAGTCTCAAAGTCCATCTTACTCTAGACAAAAGTGTGGTCAGGTCTATCACAGCAATACCCCAGTCCCTGGTACCAACTTCTGTCTTTGTTAGAGTTTTATTGCTGTGAAAAAGACACCATGACCATGGCTACATTTAAAAGGAAAACATTTAATTGGGGTGGCTCAATTACAGTTTCAGAGATTCAGTCCATTATCATGATGACAGGGAGCATGGCGGTGTGCAGGCAGATATGGTGCTGGAGTTGCTGAGAGCTCTACATCTTCCACACAACGGGAAGTCAAACTGACAGTCACACTACGGGAAGCTTGAGCAAAAGAGACCTCAAAGCCCTCCCCTACAGTGACACACTGCCTCCAACAAAGCCACACCTCCTAATATTGCCACACCGTTTGGGGGTTTTTCTTTCAAACCACCCCATACCCATTTTAGATAATGTGGTTCATAAAATATATCTAGACAGATGAGAAAGGTTGCTGACTTTCCTGTGTGAATTTTTTATCCTGTCACTTTGCTGAGAGTGGTCTTTAGCTGTAGTTTTCTGGGAGAGTCTTTCATGACCTCCTATGTATAGTATCATGCCATCTGAAAAGAGGGATATTTTGAATTTTTCTATTTGTATCCCTTTCGTTCCTTTCTGTTTTTTTTTTGTACCAATTATTCAGAGTCAGGTAACCCAGAAACACCAGTGTCACATGTTTGCTCTCATTTGTGGATGCACGCTTTGAATCTTCAGATAAGTGTTCTTCAATTGGAATACTTGTAGAAATCAGGAAGCTGTTGAGGGGCCCCCTGGAGGGCTTTTAAGGGAGAAGAGAGATTATGAAGTATAAAGGGATAAAGGGCATTGGGAAGGGTAGAAGAGGGAATACAGAGGAGGCAAAACTAAAACTAAAAATGTTTTTAAAAAGTCATATGGAAACCTACTTCTGTAGGAGCTTCCTAAAATATACAACTGTACACATATAAAGAGAGTTTAAAATGAATTACCCTATAATGCCTCTACTGGATATCATTGGTTAATAAATCAAAAGATCGGTGTAAGAAATGGGCTTTCTCTTTTGGAGATGTTGGCCAAAGAGTTTCCATAAACTCCCCCCAACATTACAAATAGTGCCGTTGCTCTGCTTATCCTTCAGCACTTCACATCAAGACTCTGTTAATGAAGACCCATGGACTTCAGCCAATGAACAGAGATATGGGATGAGTTGGGAGAAAGGAGTAAGTGTGACAGAAATACATTATATGAAATGCTCAAAGAACTAAGATATTTAAGAATAGTATATAGTATGTACCCTTCAAGAGTGCTTTACTTGATGTGTTTAGGTTTTCATAAATAAATCATACTGCACATACTAGTAATTACAAAATAATTATGAACTACTCTCTCTGCATTTGTACTTTATTTTTCCTTTGCTTTTTCTTTTGTAAACATGTCTGAAGGTTTAGTTTGTTAAAGGCTTTTATATATTTGGAAAGTAGCATGACAATTCTTATTTTAAAATAATAGCTTTAATAAAGTTTCTGATTTTATCCCATTTATTCTGTTTTTTTTTTGTCTAGAATAAACTTTTATTTATAATTTTTATATATTTATTTTTATCTATATTTATTACCATATTGTTTGTTTAGCTTTCTATTTGTTCTTTTCCTTTGGACTTCTCTGCTGCTCTGTGCTTTGGAGAGCACCTTACTCAGAGCTCATGATCAGTGCTTTTATGTCATGATCTGACTTTCTCTTTCATGTGGCTGGTTTGCTCTCATGACTCACTTTAACTTCTCCATGGTTCTGTATTTTCTATGTTTTAGTGTTTTCTTTTGTCTTACATTTTGATTGTAAATTAAATTGTTTTTCAGACCTGCTATTTTTCTGTCTGCGCGTTTTATCTCCTGATAGCTCAGCCTTAAGCCTAGGATGGATGTGGGAAGATATCAAACTGGTTGTCTTGCAGAGAGGGACTGGGGTATGTGTTCACACTGGTATAATTAGCTACTGATTCTCTTCCTAAACAAAACCTATGACCTTTTCTGAACTTCAAGGCAACAAAAAATTATTAAAATACAATGTGGCCTCTAGGCTTAGGCCCAGTGGCACAACCTGTGCTCCCATACCCCCACCCATTGCAGCCCCAGTTGCAGGCCAGCGGGCAAGAATCCTGAAGGTGGCCTTTCTACCACCACCCTCATTGGACCCTGCAATCTACAAGGCCCACTCTGTCCCCCAAATCCACCCATCCACCAGAGACCCCAGCAGGTTCCTGAGATACAAACACTACCAGTGGTAATTGGACCAAGAGCAGCTCCCTGAGTGAGACACAGACACCTTTTGCACCAATTGGAGGAAGAGATGGGTAGATGCCAGTTCAAGGATACATTCAAAACATAAAGAGCAATGTGGTACCACCAGAACCTAGTGGTTCTACTACAGCAAGACCTAAACAACTCAATGTAGAAGAAGCAGAAGAAAATGACTTTAAAAATGACTGTATGAAGATGATAGAGGCCTTTGAAGAGGATATGAAAAATTCCCTTAAAGAAATCAAAGACAAAAAAAATTGGAAGAAGTCAATAAATCCATTAAAGAAAGTCAAGAAGACAAAGAAATAACAAACAGGTAAAAGAAACACTCAAAGACTTGAAAATTGAAATAGAGGCAATAAAGAAGACACAATTCTGGAAATTGAAAATCTAAGAGTGCATGGATGGAAGAGAGAATCTCTAGTTTTGAAGATAAGATAAAAGAAATAGATTCATCAGTCAAAGAAAACATTAAAGCCAACAAAGTCATAACACAAAACACCCAGGAAATCTGGGACACCATGAAAAGATCAAACCTAAGCGTAATAGGAATAGAAGAAGGAGAATTCCAGCTCAAAGGCACAGAGAATATATTCAACAAAATCATAGTGGAAAACTTTCCCAACCTAAAGAAGGAAATGCCTTTGAAAAAAACAAGAAGCTTACAGAACACCAAATAGACTGGATCCCAAAATAGTCTCCTTACCACATAATAATCAAATCACTAAATGTACAGAATAAAGAAAAAATATTAAGAGCTGTAAAGGAAAAAGACCAAGTATCATAAAGGCAGACCTATCAGAATAACACCTGACATCTAAATGGAGACTCTGAAAAGCCAGAAGGTCCTGAACAAATGGTATGCAGACACTAAGAGACCACAGATGGCAACCCAGACTATTATACCCAGTAAAACTCTCAATCACCATAGATAGAGTAAATAAGATATTTTATGATAAAACCAGATTTAAACAATATCTATCCACAAATCCAACCCTACAGACAGCACTAGAAGGAAAAATCCACCCCAAGGAAGTCAGATGCCATGAAAACATAGGCAATAGACAATCCCACACCAACAAATCCCAAAGAAGGGAAACACACAACACAACCACTAAAAGATAACAGGAATTAACAATCACTGGTCATTAATATCCCTTAATATCAATGGATTCAATTTGCCCATAAAAAGACACAGGCTAATGGAATGGATATGAAAACTACATCCATCCTTCTGCTGCATACAAGAAACACATCTCAACTTCAATGACAGACACTACCTCAGAGTGTGGACTTAAATGGACTTAAGAAGGAAGCTGGTATAGCTATCTTAATATATAACAAAATAGACTTCAAACTAAAATTAATCAAAAGAGATCAAGAAAGACATTACACATTCATCACAGGAAAAATCCATCAAGATGAAACATTTATGCCCCCAATACAAGGGCACCCACATATGTAAAAGAAACATCACTAAAGCTTAAATCACACATCAAACCCCACACACTAATAATGGAAGATTTCAACACTCAACTGTCACCAATGGACAGGTCTGCCACACAGAAACTTAATAGAGAGATAAGGGAATTAACAGACATTATGACTCAAATAAACCTAATAGACATGTACAGAACATTCCATCCAAAGACTAGAATATACCTTCTTCTCAGCACTTCATGGAACCTTCTCTAAAACTGATGACAAAGCAATTCTCAACAGAGGAAAAAAAAACTGGAATAACCTCCTGTATTTTATCAGACCACCATGGCTTATAGTCAACAACAACCCAAATTACAAAAAGCCTACAAACTCATGGAAACTAAATAATGCTCAGCTGAATCACCACTGGGTCAAGGAAGAAATAAAAAATGAAATTTAAAAACTTCCTAGAATTTAATGAAAATGAATGTATAACATACACAAACTTATGGGACACCATGATAGTAGTACTAAGAGAAAAGTTCATAGCTCTAAATGCCCACATAAAGAAGTTGGAGGAATCTCATACTAGCAACTTTACAGCACACCTGAAAGCTCTAAAACAGCAAGAAGCAAACTCACCCAGGAGGAGTAGATGCCAGGAAATAATCAAATTGAGGGCTGAAATCAATAAAATAGAAACAAAGAGCACAGTTCAAAGAATCAATAAAACAAAGAGTTGGTTCTTTGAGAAAATCAACAAGATAGACAAACCCTCTTCTAAACTAACCAAAAGGCAGAAAGAGTTTGTCCAAATTAACAAAATCAGAAATTAAATGAGAGACATAGCAACAGACAAATGAAGAAATCCAGAGAATCATCAGGTCATACTTCAAAAACCTGTACTCCACAAAATTGGAAAATCTAGAACTGGACAATTTTCTGGATAGGTACCACATACCCAAATAAAATCATGACCAGATAAACAATTTAAAAAGACCTATAATCCCTAAGGAAATAGAAGCAGTCATTAAAAGTCTCCCAACAACAACAGCAAAAAACAAACACAGGACCAGATGGCTTCAGCATAGAATTCTAACTGAATTTCAAAGAAAAGCTAATACCAATACTCTTCAAATTGTTTCACACAATAGAAACAAAAGGAACACTGTCAAACTCTTTTTATGAGGCTACAGTTTCCCTGATACTCAAACCACACAATGATGCAACAAAGAAAGAGAATTACAGACCAATCTCTCTCATGAACATTGACGCAAAAAAATCAATAAAATACTGGCAAATTGAATCCAAGAACACATCAAAAAAATTACCCATAATCAAGTAGGCTTCATCCCAGAGATGCAGGGATCGTTCAACATATGAAAAGCTGTCAATGTAATCCATCATATAAACATACTGAAAGAAAAAAAACTCACATGATCATCTCAATAGATACTGAAGAAGCCTTTGACAAAATCCAACATCCCTTCATGATAAAGGACTTGGAGAGATCAGAAACACAAAGAATGTACCTAAACATAATAAAGGCAATTTACCACAAGCCAACAACCAACATCAAATTAAATGGAGAGAAACTTAAAGGGATTCCACTAAAATCAGGAACAAGACAAGGTTTTCCACTCTCCTCATATCTATTCAATATAGTACTCAAAGTTCTAGTTAGAGCAATAAGATAACAAAAGGAGATCAAGGAGATACAAATTGGAAAGGAAGATGTTAAACTTTTGTTATTTGTAGATGATATGATAGTCTATATAAGTGACTCCAAAATTCTACCAGGGAACTCCAAAAACTGATAAAAAAAATAATGTGGCAGGATACAAGATTAACTCCAAAAATTCAGTAGTCCTCCTATATACAAATGATAAATGGACTGAGAAATAATCAGAGAAACATCATCCTTTACAATAGCTACAAATAATATAAAATACCTTGGGCTAACCCTAACCAAACAAGTGAAAGACCTGTATGACAAGAGCTTTAAGTCTTTGAAGAAAGAAATTGAAAAAGATATCAAAAAATGGAAAGATCTCCCATGATCATGGATAGGTAGATCCAAAATAATAAAAATGACAATTTTAGCACAAGCAATCTACAGATCCAATGCAATCCCCGTCAAAATCCCAACACAATTCTTCACAGACCTCGAAAGACTACTCAACTTCATATGGAAAAATAAAAAATCTAGGAGAGCTAAAACAATCCTTTACAATAAAGCAACTTCTGGAGGCATCACCCTCTCTGACCTCAAGATCTACTATAAAGCTGTATTAATAAAAACAGCTTGATTTTAGCATAAAAACTGACATGTGGACCAATGGAATCAAATTGAAGATTCTGACACAAATCCATACAACTATGAACATCCAATTTTTGACAAAGCAGCCAAAACTGTACAATGGACAAAAGAAAACATCTTCAACAAATGGTGCTGGCATAACTGGATGTCAACATTTAGAAGATTGCAATTAGATCCATATCTATTGCCATGCACAAAACTCAAATCCAAGTGGATCAAAGACCTCAACATAAATCCAGCTACACTAAACCTGATAGAAGAGAAAGTAGGAAGGAACCTAGAATGCATTGACACAGGAGACCACTTCCTAAATATAACACCAGTAGCACAGACACTGAAAGCAACAGTTAATAAATGGGACCTCCTGAAACTGAGAGGCTTCTGTAAGGCAAAAGATACATCAAATAAGACAAAATGAGAGCCTACAGAATGGGAAAAGATCTTTATCAGTCCCATATGTGACAGAGGGCTGATCTCCAGAATATATGAAGAACTCAAGAAACTAGACATCAAAATACCTTATAGTCCAATTAAAAATTGTGCTACAGATGTAAACAGAGAATTCTCAACCAAAGAAGCTCAAATGGCTGAAAGACATTTAAGGAATTGCTCAACATCCTTAGTCATTAGGGAAATGCAAATCAAAATGACTCTGAGATACCATCTTACACCTGTCAGAATGGCTAAGATCAAAAACACTGCCCCGCTTTACAGATGCCGCTGTCCCCTGTCTCTGCTTGCTGTAGCCATGGTCAACCCCACCATGTTCTTCGACATCAAGGCCGATGGTGAGCCCTTGGGCCGCGTCTCCTTCTAGTTATTTGCAGACAAAGTTCCAAAGACAGCAGAAAACTTCCGCACCCTGAGCACTGGAGACAAAGGATTTGGATATAAAGGTTCCTCCCTTCACAGGATTATTCCAGGATTCATGTGCCAGGGCGGTGGTGACTCCACACACCATAATGGCATTGGAGGCAGATCCATCTATGGAGAGAAATTTGAGGATGAGAACTTCGTCCTGAAGCATACAGGTCCTGGCATCTTGTCCAAACACAAATGGTTCCCAGTTTTCATCTGCACCGCCAAGACTGAGTGGCTGGATGGCAAACACATGGTCTTTGGGAAGGTGAAAGAAGGCATGAACATTGTGGAAGCCATGGAGCGTTTTGGGTCCAGGAACGGCAATACCAGCAAGAAGATCACCATTTCTGACTGCGGACAACTCTAATTCTTTCAACTTACAGGCTTCTTACCCACAAGACCATTCCTTCTGTAGCGCAGGAGAGCACCCCCACCCCATCTGCTCACAGTACCCTGTAATCTCTGCTCTCACTGAAGTTCTCTGGGTTCCATATTCTCCTCATTCCCCTCCCAAATCTAGCTGGATTGCAGAGTTAAGTTTATGATTATGAGTAAAACTAAGTAAGAAAAAAAAGATAAAAAACACTGATAACAGCTTAAGTTGAAGAGGATGTGGAGCAAGGAGAACACTCCTCCACTGTTGGTGGAGGGCAAACTTGTACAATCACTTTGGAAATCAGTATGGCGACTTCTCAGAAAATTGGAAATCAATCTACCTCAAGACCCAAGGACACCACTCTTGGTCATATACCTCAGGAATGCTCAATCATACCACAAGGACACTTGCTCAACTATGTTCATAGCAGCATTATTCATAATAGCCAGAACCTGGAAACAACCTAGATGCCCCTCACCCGAAGAAAGGATAAAGAAAATGTGGTACATATACACAATAGAGTACTACTCAGCTGTAAAAAACAATGACATCATGAAATTTGCAGGCAAATGGATGGAACTAGAAAATATCATCCTGAGTGAGGTAAGCCAGACTCAGAATGACAAACATGGTATGTACTCACTCATAAGTGGATGCTAGATGTAAAGCAAAGGATAATCAGACCATAACCCATAGCTCCAGAGAAGCTAGGAAACAAGGACCCTAAGAGGGACACAAGGATCATGTTGGGATGGGGAAACAGAGGAGATCTCCATGAGTAAACTGGGGATGAAGTGGGGCAATAGAAGGAAAGGGATGGGGGATTAGAACATGTGAGAATGGGATGGTTGAGCTGAGGGAGTGTTAGGGTGGGAGAGCAATGAAAGAGATATCTTAATAGAGGGAGACATTATGGGGTAAGGGAGAAACCAGGTGCTAGGGAAATTTCTAGGAACCCACAAGGATGACCCCAGATTAGACTACCAGCTATAGTGGTGAGGGTGCTTGAACTGGCCTACCCTGATAATCAGATTGGTAAATAACCTAACTGTCATTATAGAGCCTTCTTCCAGTAAGTGATAAAAGCAGATGCAGAGATCCACAACCAAGCACCAGGCTGAGCTCCTGGAGTCCAGTTGAAGAAAGGGAAGAAGGATTATATGAGCAAGGGGGTTCAAGATCATAATGGGCAAATCTATAGGGACAACTGAACCAAACCCATAGGAACTCCCAAACTATAGATTGACAGTTGTGGAATCTTCATGGGACCAGACTAGACCCTCTGCATATGAGAGACAGTTGTGTAGCTGGGTCTGTTTGAAGTGCCCCTGGCAGTGTGATCAGGATCTACCTCTGGTGCATTAGCTAGCTTTCTGGATCCCATTACCTCTGGTAGGACACCTTGCTCACCCTTGATGCAGGGGGAAGGGGCTCGGTCCTGCCTCAACTGAATATACAGGCTTTGCTGTTGCCCCATGAGAAGACTTACTCTCTTAGAGGAGGGGGTGGGGGGGTGGGGGGGGGGAAGGGAGCGGGGGAGGCGGAGGAAGGATGAGAGGAGGATCTGTGTTTGGTATGTAAAATGATTAATTTTTTAAAATAAAAGATATAATATGGCATTTTTAGTCTTTAAGGACAAGTCTGAGGGTAAAGTAAAACCAAATTCCTGGTGCTAATACTCAGTCTTCATGGGGAAAAAATGAAGATCCAACTAAAAGATATTTGGAGGAATAATATTAAACCTTTGTATAAATATTTCCTCTGGTTATACATCTAGAAGTGATATCTGTGCACTATGGGAGTCATGTTGTTCAACTATCACAGATGCTTCTGACTGTGTACTCCCAAGAGAAGACCAGGGAGGCTCCAGTGCTCCTGTGTCTACAGTACGCTGTTGTCAGAAGTCTTACCTTAGTGGATTGTCTCTAAGACTAGGTCTGAATGATATCTTAACTTTCTTTTCCTGGTTGAAATGAACTTAAACACAGTTTCATGATTGGCAATCACTGAAACATATGTTTTTGAAGTTCCTGTCAATTCTAAACTGCTTTTACAAAAGTATTTTTTAATTATTGATTTGTAGGGATTCTTTACATATTCTAATTATAAATTTTCCCCCCAGGTTTTGACCTACCTTTTAACCTCCTACTGACACCAGAGGCTTTTTAAAAATTTGTTAATTTTTAAATTTTATTTATTTATTTTATTTCCCAACCACAGTTTCCCCTCCATCCTTTCCTCCCACTCTCTCTCTACCCATCTGCCCTCTACCAGTCTAAATCCTCTCCTCTTTTTCTATTTAGAAAAGGGCAGCCCCCTCCCTACCATGGATATCAACAAAACCTGGCATATCAAGTTTCAGTAAGACTAACCACCTCCCCTTGTATTATGGCTGGGCAAGGCAACCCAATATAAGGAATAGGGTCCCAAAAGCCAGCAAAAATCTAATACAGCCCGTGTTTCCACAGTTAGGAGTCCCACAAAAAGACCAAGCTAGGCAACTGTCATATACATGCAGAGGGCCTAGGTCAGTCCCATGCATGCGCTCTGGTTTCAGTTCAGTATCTGTGAGCTCCTATGAGCCAGGTTAGTTGAGTCTGTGGGTTTTCTTGTGATGTCCTTGACCTCCCTGGCTCCTACAATCCTCCCTCTCTCTCTTCATCAGGATTGCCCAAGCTCAGCCTAGTGTTTGGCTGTGGGCTCTGCATCTGTTTCCATCAGATGCTGGATGAAGCCTCTCTGATGATAATCGGGCTAGGCACCAATCTGTAAGTATAACATATTGTTAGGCATCATTACATTGACTTTTTTTTCTCCAGTTGTGTTTGGTTCTATCATAGGTCTCTGGGCCATGCAGCCTCTGGGTCCTGGTGCTCCAGGCAGGGTCAGGGGTAGGGTTCACTCTCATGGCATAGGTCTGAGACTGGAACAGTCATTGGTTGTCCACTTCCATAATCCCTGCACCGCCCTTACCCTAGTACATCCTAGCCTCTCTATGTCTGTGGATTGTAGCATGGTGATCCTCTACTTTATAGCTAATATCCACTTATAAGTGAGTACGTAGCATGTTTGTCTTTCTGACACCAGGATTTTTAATATAAATGTAGTTTGTATTTAATATAGTATCATTTATGGCTAGATAGTTTCAGATCATGATTGGATATAAAAAGAAGCCCAGGTTGAGGATCCTAAGTGGCCTGATGATTGGGCTTAAGTTGCTCAAGTGTGGTGGCTGATTTTCATGGTCAACTTTACTGGATTTGCAATCAGATAGGAGCCACATCTTCAAGATGCCTGAGAGGGAATTTCCATGAGGCTCAACTGAGAAGGGTAGACCCACAGTGAATATGTTAACAACTTTCAATGGAATGGGATCCTGGACTGAATAAAAAGGAGAACACTAGTAGAGAGCTTCCATTCATTTTTCTTTGCTTCCTGACTGTGAATGAAATAAGAGCAGCCACATCTGGCTCCTATACCATGATTTTCCTGCCAAGATGGACTGTACCCTTGAACTGTGAATCAAAATAAATCCCTTCTTCCTTAAGTCCTTCTTGTGTCACAGCAATGAGAAAATAGACAACACGAGGGGTGGATATCAGGCAAGGTCAGGGGTGGGGTTCACTCTCCCAGCTGAAAATGAAGAGAGAAAATGACATAAGACAAGAAAGCCCGGCAAAACCTGAAAACCCGCCAATCATCAGGAAAACAGAATCCATGGAGCCCAGGGCTCTGTGAATCCTGCGCTGACAGATTGCTGATGCTTACAATTAAGCTCTATCACCCCAGGCCTTCTGTGAGTTAATCACCTCAAATCCTCATCCTCAATTTTTTTACCTCCAGCTTACAAGATTGTTGTGAGCAGATGCATTAAGTTAATATGTGTCAAATTTATATATGAAATACATAGCAAAATAAAAATTAAGCTTTGGATTTTCAGAGGCATCTAAGGATAGGAGAGAAGCTCAGATTCCAAAATTAACAGAGGGGATTATTTAAATCTACAGGTAATGTAACAGTTGAATTATCTTGGGAGAAATTAGCATTTCAGAGTCCTATCTGTGAAACCCTGATAGTTAACGTAACTCCCCCACCAGTGCATGCATGTTCTTTCTAAACTGCTAAGTAGTTTATAAATATTTGGTGATTTTGCCATCTTTTTCCATTCATGTTTTTTTAACCCCAGGCTATAAAGAAAAAAAAGATAAATTAGATATACTTTCACGTTGGGTACAGACTCCAACTAATATGTGTTTGGTTTCAACATTTCAGTCATGTATATTCATGAAAATAAGTGAGGAGAAAATTGCTTCCTGCCCAACATATTCCAATGAGGATTTTGATACACAGAACAATCATTTAATTGGTACATTTCTATTTCTACACATGTCAGGTTGGGACAAGAGGCTCCTTATGCAAAATGAGGAGATTTGTGAAGTGGAAGCTGATTTTTGGATTACCTGATGAGAAACTGACATATTTTACTGACCGTGGGAATTCAGCTCAGAGAGCAAGGTCAAGACACAATCTCCAAACTGTGGCAGCATAAAAGTGATTGGGATCAGACTTAATAAGGATATTACATTCTATTTATTACTGTTATACCTAGTCACAGCAGGATACACTGCTGTAGATTATTGTGATGAGCATTACATTCCCACAAAGTGTCTATATTGAAGCCTGAATCCCCAGTGTGACTTACCTTGGATTTACGGATAATTAGGTTTTAGGAGATAATTTAGTCTTTAGTAGATAATTAAGGTTAAACGAGGTCATAAGGGTCCTAATCTTACAGAACTGGTGTCCTTATAACAAGTAGACACTGCTTTCTGTTTCTGTCTCTCTCTCCTCTTTCTGGTGGTCTGTACCTGCAGACACCCAGGAAAACTCTGGTAACAATATAGCAAGAAAGCTGCTGTCTACCAGCTATGAAAAGTTTCCATCAGGACCTGGAGAAGCTGGCATACCAATCTGAGACTTCCCAACTTTAGGACTGTAGGAAAATATATTCCTGTCTTAGAAGTCACCTATTCTACTTAAATTTACCAAGGTGGGTTGTGCAGATTAAAGTATGCACAAGGAAGACTGTTACTCCTATGTCTAGCAAACACTCTTGTAGTAAACAGGATCTATATTAAATGCATACAAGCTCCTGGGTTACCAGATACTGTTAGAACACTGGTTTGTTGTTCCATGACTCAGGGTTTATCGATGGTTGTCTATCCACAAGTCAGATCTATAGCAGGGGTGAAAAGGAAGGGTTGTGGGACCGTGCTGTCGAATGTATTTTTGTGTTTCAGAAACTGCCAGAAGATGCTTATTTTAACTATTGACATCTGAACTGAGACTTGAAGAATGTCTTTTGGGGAAATTAGAGCATCCCAGGCAGAAGCACTATATGTATAAAACGCTAGAGAGGAAATAGAAATGTTGAAGAAATCTCAAGTGGTATATGTACAAAGGACATGGGATGGTAAGGTCAGAATGAAGAATCTTTTCTAATTTTATCTCCCTCAGTGACTAACATTGCTGGTGTTAACAAATCTCAGAACTGTAAATCCATTCAATTTTTCAAGGCTAGCGTGGTATTGGGAAGAGAGCAATAGAGACTGGATAAGTTAAATCCAGTCCCCTACTCTGTCCAGATCCAGAAGTTTTTCTTCAGATCAATGTGAGGCTTTGGTTAATTCGAAGGGCTGTGCAAAAGTTAGTTTTGACCATCCTTTTTACCAGAGTTGTTATTGCATTTTTATGGAAGACTTGGCTTTTAAATGTTACCACTCTGTTTCTTGTATATGGGAGGTCCAACTACTTCGAAGCTTTTGGAACAAAGAAATAAAATAATTGGATTTGTGTTTACTTTTAGATAGAGTCTGTCACATAGATAAGGTAGCCTGGAACTCACTGTATAGCCCAGGCCACTTTCAAACTCGTGGTGATCTCCTGCCTCAGTATCCCATGTGCTGGGATTGCATGTGTGTGTTATCACATCCAGGTTGGATTTCGTTTTATTATTTTCCTTCCAGTTTGAAAAATAGGTATATATATATTATCATGTAAGACACATGATAAGCCTTGGCAGTCACCCAGGAAGAAGTAATAAGAAGTAATATGAACTTGAGAAGAGCAGTTAGTTATGCACTTTCTTAAGTTCCTGGTGCTAAGGGTTATGAAGACTTTTTCTATGGCATGAACATTTGATCTATAGTGACTCATCTTGTTGAGTGACCCTAGGAATCAGTAAGCTTATGATGTCACCTATGTTATTAACTAATGTTTATCATTTTAAAAGCACTCCATCTATGGTAAATCATAGCTGAACCAAGAGAATAGAGCATACCTGGTTGGCATTCCTTGGCTTGAAGCTTCCCTGAGCCCAATGCCTCCGATAATGAGGCGTATTTATATGATGACCAGGAAGTCATATCTATGGAATTATTCAAGGTTACTGTCTGTCAGTTAATCAAATGTTTTTAAACCAAGGCTTGTATACATATGCAATATAGACATTGTCTCCAGGTATCTTGTTTCCACATTCTTGTTGTCTTGAGAGTGAGAGAAGGAGTAAAAAAGATAGCGCTTCTGCAGAAATGAATGTCTGGTCCCACACTGGCACTAAATCCTGCTCCCTTCCTTTATTTCTCTGAGTGAATCATTGTAAGCCTCATATGGCCTAGGGCGGTTCTGGGAGTTTTCACTGTTTCAAGATTCTAACAGAACACATGGTATCCCAGCTTTGTAGCAACGCTGTCATTTGTAAAGTGGGGGCATGCTGTCTCTTGCTTGGGAATTTGTGTTACTTCAAGCTTGCAGAAGGTCTCTTGTGGACCATGCTGAATTTTCCATATCAGCTTAACTCAGTTTTTGAATGAATGCCTAATTGCCTAGTTCATAATATTGTTTTTACCGCAGCCTACTCTGGAGATCAAAAATAACAATGACATGGAACATCAATGATTGGTTGATGTTTCAGGCTTTTTCAGCTAAACAAAAAGTTGGTGTCAGCATCTGTATTTTATAGTCCCACATTACTTGTATTATTTACACATTAAGGTTCAAAATGGTCTGTGGAGTCCAATTTTTCAATTGTACATGTGTTGTGTCACAGAGTACATGTGTGTGGAGGTTTGAAGATAACCTTAGGTGTTGGTACTCACTTATTTGAGCCATGATGGCTTTGTTGTTTACCACTGTGCATGGTAGGTTAGGCCTATGAACTTCCAGGAATTCCTGTCTCCAATTTTTCAAATCTCACAATAGATTTCAACAAACATTTTTCATGAACAAGATTCAAATGGTGGAAAATTGAACATTTTGATCATTCATATACGAAAAATTTTCCAACATCACTAGTTATCAGGGAACATACTAATTATTGAGAAATATGAGATACTACTTCACTCCAGTTGCTACAAAAAGATACGTAGTAGTAAGTGCTGGTGATAATGTATAAAAAAGAGAATTCTGACAAAGTGAGTCTCTGTAGCTATTATGGGAAGCAGAGTTTTTCCAGAACATTACGTTAGAGCTTCCATATGGTCTTACCCACATGTGAAATTTAAGACAAAAGTTGGATTCATAAAAGTTTAGATCAAAAGTCATTGCCAGAGGCTTGAGAGAGTAGTGGAAAGGAGAGATGGGGAAAGACTGATGAAATTACAGATATACAGGACTATTCTGATGTGCTACTGTACAGCAGGTGATTACAGATAATAATAATAATATATATATATATAATGCATATCAGAAAACGAGAAGAAATGTTAGGGAAACTACAGCCATGATACCACAACAATGTGGCTACCTATACCAGACATGAACAATCTTAACAGATATACTAATGTCAGAAATCTAATTTAGATAAAAAATATCAGGAAATGAATAACTGCTGATAAAGGGAGAAACAGTCTTCATTAAGGGTAAACTCATAACGACTATATAATACAAAATGGAGCCGGGCGTTGGTGGCACACGCCTTTGATCCCAGCACTCAGGAGGCAGAGGTAGGAGGATCTCTGTGAGTTCGAGGCTAGCCTGGGCTACCAAGTGAGCTCCAGGAAAGGCGCAAAGCTACACAGAGAAACCCTGTCTC
>CABHPH010134146.1:0-27870 GCA_902168325.1 Peromyscus nudipes | reverse complement strand
GGTGCCCAAGCACTCCAGGGGAGCAGGGCAGTCCTTTCCTCATCTGCCTATTGAACTGCTTCTTCCTTCTCTCTACAGTCCGAGCTACAAAGTCCTGGGGCAGCTCCCCGACACCGATGTGTACATTGACATAGATGCATATGAGGAGGTAGGACCTTTTTCTGATACCTTAAATGAGTGTAAGCATGTGATGGACATGGCTGAGTAATGTTTCTACCCATGGTGAAGGAGAGAGAGGAAGAGAAACCTAGTGAGCAATGTGAAAGACGCAGCTTCCATTCACTGCCTGGACAAAGTTTTGTACTTTATTAATACCTAATATACCTAGGGTATATTAATTCCCCTATTTCCTAACGTTTGTTTCAATGAGAATGGGTACACATTGTAAAAACACTGAAGCTGAGGATGTATGTGCAAGGTTTTCTTTTGATGAGTCTAAACCAGTGGGGAAATACCAGTTTTAATCATGTTAAGATCTAGATGGTGGGACGATGGTGCTCTCCCACTTCATCTTTAATAGCTAAAATTACAGCCTCAGAGTTCCTTGATTTTAATGTTCTTAAACCTTTGAAAACTATTTCGTTTGTTTTCTGCTTGGGGAGACTCACTATAAATTATTGGGAAATGAGCCTAGTGTTAGCATAGATATTTTTCTATTAAATTACTAAACTCTAAATAGCACCTTTGGGTTCTATGAGACTTCTCAAGAAAATATTCACCCTGCTTTATTTAAGTTGAATTGTGGATCAAACCAAGTCAATCTGGGTTACCTCATTTGCCTATGGTCCCTGTCTGTCTGGCAACAGCCTAGCCTTTCTTCTCCGTTTTCTTTTCTCCAGCTTGGGTCTTTTTCCAGCTCTTCCTTGTGTTTAGTGGTTTAAAAAAAAATGAAGCAAAGACTATCTTGTAAAATAAACAGGAGAATGTGTTCTCTAAGCTTTCACATGAGGTGTGGCAGTCAGTCCTGTGTCCCGGCTCCTCATGTGGTAGAGGAGGAGGGTTGCTTCCCTTCAGCAGTTAGGACTGGCCTAGGCAACAGAGTCTCATAAGAACAAAACCTTTCCTTCATAACTCTCCTTCTCAGAGTTTTAGTTGAGTGACATAATTTTATCTAAACATGGTAAGAGGGCCCTTCACACTTTCTGTGTTCATCTTCATGTTGGAGGAGGGAGATAACTGCAATTTTGATTCTGAAATATACCCAGGTATTGAAATCATTATGTTTTACCTCTCAGGTGAAAGAAATTCCTGGAATAAAAATATTCCAAATAAATGCCCCAATTTACTATGCAAATAGTGACTTGTATAGCAACGCATTAAAAAGAAAGGTGAGTTACTTTTTATTTATTAAGAGTAATAAATAAAAACAAAAATTTTAATTTTTTAATTAGAAATTAAAAGTTGATTCTTTCTGAGGAGGGCATCTTGAGTTGGAAGAGATTAAAGGATTACTTCTCTGCCTCAGTATACCTACTAGAGTAAAATATTCATAAAATTCACTATTTTAAACTTTTGGGGTATTTTGTTGTTGTTGTTGTTTTTGTTTTTCGAGACAGGGTTTCTCTGTGTAACCCTGGCTGTCCTAGAACTCACTATGTAGACCAGGCTGGCCTTGAACTCACAGAGATCCACCTGCCTCCGCCTCTGCTGGGATTAAAGGTGTGTGCCACCACTGCCCAGCTCTTTAAAAAATTTGATGTGTACCATCCAGTGTCTGGCATTAAACATACTCCCATGGTTAAGCAAACATTCCTTTGTCATGTGTACGCATTACATATTTAAAGAAATGAAAAGGCAATCTTACTCTAAGACCCCTGTGGGTCATGATTAAGACTTAACTCCACTACCCACACAGACAAGTTTAGAAATCTAAGAATTCTATATTTAGTAAATACCATTGCACAGTTTTTCAGTTATTCAGTGTCTGCTAGTCTTGAATGAAGACTCAGCCTGAGAAAAACAACTAATAGCTGTGACTCGGTTCAGGGCATCCGAGGGAAAGGTAGAACAAGGGTGGGGTGATAACCTGGTACAGAAAGTGATTGGCCAGGGAGAACTGGAGACTTAGTGTCATTTGGGTGGGTCCTTGGGAGCTGTGAAGTGACGTTGCACCCATTGCCTTTGTACAGACTGGCGTGAACCCAGCACTCATAATGGGAGCAAGAAGAAAGGCCATGAGGAAATATGCGAAGGAAGTTGGAAATGCCAATGTGGCCAATGCGACTGTTGTCAAAGTGGTAAGTGGTCTTGTAATTTCTCTTTTCCTCTTAATCTGATGTCCTCCATCTTTAACCATGTTAAAATCTAAACACAGCATGAAGTTGCGAATATGGGAAAGGCTCTAGGTTTCCTCTATCTATTATAAATGTGAGACAGAGCTGGGTGTGCTGGGCATATCAGGAGGCCCCAGTCTGGGATATATGAGATCCTGTCTCAAAAACAAGAGAAACAAGAATGTGATAAAGTCAGTTGTGAGGATACTTATAAAATAAGCAGTGAAAGCAGTTTTAAAAAATTAAAATAACATAGTAACTTAAGAAATTTGACTACTATATATGGTGATATTTTTCTTTTGTACTAAAATGTTAATTGTATGTTAATAAATAAAGTTGCCTGGGGGTCAGAGCTATTATCAAGCCATAGGAAAGCAGGGCAGTGGTGGTGTACGCTTGTGATCACAGCACTTGGTAGACAGAGCTAGGTAAGTCTCTGTGTGTTCAGGGATACAGCCAGCATTGGATACACATGCCTTTAATCTCAATACCAACCATAGAACACCTGGAGGTCTATACAAACAGGCCGTGATGAGGCAGTCCTGTGGTTGGGTTTACAACCAATGAGAAGGTAGAACAGAGACTATATAAAGACTTTAACACAGGAAGTAGCAGCTCCTTCGGAGAGGTAGGCCCACTGCAGGAGGAAGGGTAAGGTTTTAGCTCTTAGCTCTGACCTCTTGGCTTTCTTCTTTGCATTGGTTCTGTGTTTCTTATTTATAAGACGGTTGGTTTCATCTACAACTATACTTTGTTATTTAGCTGATAATTAAAAACTCAAAGGCTGGTTTTTGCTGTTTAGACTTCTGGTAACTTGTGGCCCTTCAGGCTGAAGTTAATAGGACTATTTTCTAAAATAGTGGGGACAATGACTAAGAAGTATAAACTGTGCTGGACTAAAATAGAGGGGAATGTGTATGACTGAAGAAACTTAGCTAAATAAATACACATACTGATTTTTTTTTTTTTTTTTTTTTTTTTTTTTTTTTTTTTAGAAAGGGTTTTTTGTGTAGCTTTGCGCCTTTCCTGGAGCTCACTTGGTAGCCCAGGCTGGCCTCGAACTCACAGAGATCCGCCTGGCTCTGCCTCCCAAGTGCTGGGATTAAGGGCGTGCGCCACCAACGCCCGGCCACATACTGATTTTTGAGAACACATGGGCTTATTTTCCATTATGAATCTTTCTCATAGGAAAAAGAAAAGTGAGTTGTTTAGAAAATTCATGACCTATGGTGCTGAAGAGGTGGCTCAGCAGTTATGAGCATTAGCTACTCTTCCAGATGACCTGAGTTCAACTCTAGCACCCACATGGTGGCTCATAACTTTAACTCCAGTCCCAGGGGATCTGATGCCCTCTTCTGGCCCCCATAGGCACTGCATGCACATGGTGCACAAACGTAAATGCAGATACATCACTCATAAGCATAAAATAAAGTTAATTTTAAAAACAGAAAAGAGAAAATTCACAGTCCCATTTTTGACATAGGATGCAGAAGTAGATGGAGAAGATGCTACAAAGCCTGAAGAAGAGGATGATGAAGTAAAATATCCCCCAATAGTCATCAAAACAACATTTCCTGAAGAGATACAGAGATTCATGCCGCAGGGAGAAAATGTTCACACTGTCATTCTTGACTTTACACAAGTCAATTTTATCGATTCTGTTGGAGTAAAAACTCTGGCTGGGGTAAGTACCACCTGGAGCAAGTCATTCAGTGTCTGGATGCCAGCATTAGCACCAGTCACCTCAGGGACAGGGACCAGAGTCCTATGTCAATTCTTACTTTGTTGTTGTTGTTTTTGAAACTTTTGGTTATGGACATTTTTTAATATAGAGTATAGTATAATGATCTCAGCTTCAGCAATTAACAGTTTATTGCTGGTCTGACTTCATGAATTCCCAACACTACCTTTTCTTATTGTGAAACACGTCCTAGATATCACATTATCTGTACATATCTTAGTATCTATCTCTATAATATTTATTTAAAAATCATTGTCATAATATCTTTATTACACCAAAATAAAATTTAATAATGTTTTGATACTCCTAGTTGTCATTGTCAATATGGAAACCAAATAAGTACAAAATTACTTTTAGCTTATTAGCTTAAAGGTGCATAACTGCTAAAGCTAAGTAGCACAAGAAAATGAATTTAAGTGTCTCATATATTTAATACATATGGTAGAAAATGACTTGCACGTGGCACAGGGTCAAGAAAAGTTAAACTTTGTTTCAATATTGTTACAGATTGTGAAGGAGTACGGAGATGTTGGTATTTATGTGTACTTAGCAGGATGCAGTGGTGAGTACACCTTAGGATGAGAAAGCCTTTTTATTTTAGATTTATTCATTTTAATGTGTATTAGTGTTTTGCCTGCATGTATGTACATGTACCATGGGCATGCCAGGGGGCCTGCAGGGGTCAGAGGAGGGATCAGAGCCACTAGAACTGGAATTATGAATTGTTGTGAACATTGTACTGATGCTGGGATCCAAACCTGGATCCTCTGCAAAAGTAACAAGTGTTCATAACTGCTGGTCTATCGCTCCAGCCCCTGGATGGAGAAAGTTTTACTAGTCTAGGTTTTTGTTGGTTGGTTGGTTGGCTGGTTTTTTTGTTTGTTTTGTTTTTAGAATTAACTGCACTTGTAATTTTTTCCTATAATTTAAACTTTTTTATAGAATAAACAATTTACTCCTCTGAAAAATCACTCTAAAGCCAGTTTTGAAATCGGTTAGTTGCGAGCATTGAGATGGCCTTCTGGCCTGGAGTTGGAGGGCAGGAACTGATAAAAATAGTTTACTATTTTAGTAGCTACTACACACAAGCCATAATTCTATAACTCATTCTGCTTGTAAGGATTTCCATCCAATGGAATAGCTTTGCTGCTACTTTTGTTTTATATTATAAATATATATATTATATTAAGATGGTGCTTAAAAACAAAATCCACAGAGAGACATAATTATTCATCTGTTAGGCTGGTGAAAACCCAAACGTCAGCAGCACATTTCAAAGGCACCTGGTAGAGAACAGGTTCTCACCCATGGAATAGTGGTTCTCACTGATGGAATAGTGGTTCTCACTGATGGAATAGTGGCTGTGTAATGCCACAGCCCCTACGGAGGGCAAACAGACAACAGCTTTCAAAGGTACAAATTCAACAGATCCACATCTTACTGCATACGTACAAAACGACACATGGCATTTGTCCATTACATCATCCTCTATAAGACAAAAGGCTAGAAAAATCTTAAATGTCCAAAGAAAAGGAACCCACAGGGGGAGGGCATGGTGGCACATGTCTTTAATCTTGTCCCTCAAGAGGCAGAGGCTGGTGGATCTCTGTGAGTTTGAGGCCAGCCTGGTCTGCAGAGTGAGTCCTGGGACAGCCAGGGGTATGTAAAGAGCCCATCTTTTAAAAAGGGGGATAGAACCCAATGAATAAATGAAAGCACAGCTATATAATATACCATCAGACAATCATAAAAAGTAAGTAATAAGTAGATCCGGGGATATAGCTCATTTGGAAGAGTGTTTGCCTGCATGCAGAAGGATCTGGGTTCAATCACCAGCAGAAATGAAAATAAATGTAAACACAGTTCAGAATTACAGAGAACAAGTGTGCGTTGTATTTCAGGCAAGGGAAGAGGGAAAATAAGAACTTGTTTTCTTTTTCCAACAGGCTTGTTACATAGCTCAGGCTCTCCTCTAACTTATAATCTTCTTTGCTTCAGCCTTCCTGGAGATTATAGGCATGCACCACTGTGCCTGGCCAGAACATACACTTAGGTTTATATTTTTGTAGAGAAATCATGGAAGAATATACTAGAATGAAATAAAGTCATTTCCTGAGACTGGAATTGTGAGAAGGTCAAGACAGACTGGAATAAGACCTACATAGCTTTTGGATATTTAAAACTATGTGGTGTGCAGGGTGTGGTGGTGCCCACCTCTAATCCCAGCACTTGAGCGACAGAAGCAGGCGGATTTCTGTAAATTTGAGGAGAGCCTGGACTACATATGAGTTCTAGGTTAGTCAGGGACACACACACACACACACACACACACACACACACACACACACACATATGTTCACATGTAGATACTATGTAATGCCAGGTGTAAACCCCAGCACTTGGGAAAGGGGGAAGCAGATGAATCAAGAGTTCAAGGCCAGCCTAGGTTACATGAGAACCTGTCTCTAAATTAACAAATTAATTTTGTAAACTATAACAGATTACTTTTTTCAATATTTGAGATCAAAACATAGAATGTGAAGTATGTTTCTTTTCTTTGTATAGCACAAGTTGTGAATGACCTCACCCGCAACCGGTTTTTTGAAAATCCTGCCTTAAAAGAACTTCTGTTCTACAGTATCCATGATGCAGTCTTAGGCAGCCAAGTCCGAGAGGCAATGGCTGAACGAGAAACCTCAGCTCCAGCTCCCCAGGATGATATGGAGCCCAATGCCACACCCACCACACCCGAGGCATAAAGGACCTGCATGGGGTTGTGCACCTCTCCTGAGTTCTGAACTTATGCACTTTAAATACTAGACTGCAGCTTTTCTCTCCTCCCCACCGGGAAATGTTAGTAGTGAAGGCTTGATTTGGAGGGTGAATGATGCATAGCAAGATGTATCTCATACTTGTGTTGTTTAAATTGGATATTTCAAAGATTAACTGGCCTCCTGCACTTATGCGGTGACATTTTTATTATACCTTAGTGTTATTTTTGTTTTATTTTTTATTTTTATTCTCATTTCTGATTTATCATCTGTAATCATTTGAAACTAATCACATGAAACTACAAAATTAGCAAATGTCTTGAAATCTGTGGATAAAACATAAATTACCTCTAATTTCAAACTCTCATTTATTAGTGTACTACTTAATTTAAAGAAAGAGAAAAAAGAAATGGCTCCAAGTTAGTCTTACATCACTCTTTACAAAGGGAGACTGTCCCTTCTAGACTGCAGGAGCATACCCACCCACACGCCAATCTCAAAACATTTCACTGTCTTCGTCATGTACAGTTCCAAGACGAGTTTTACATTTCACTCTCACAGCTTCTGGTTAAGGAAAAAGCCCTGCTTTCCTCTGTTGAAGGAGTTTGGCCTGGCTGATGGTGTTCCCTCCAATAGTCTTCATCTTCACCTTCCATCTTTGCCTCTGGAGGCGTTTCTTCTGGTTCATGATCTTCATCGTCATTGAAGGCTGTTGCTACGGAAAGGCTTTTTGGAGCAAGAGGTAGAACTGTTTCCTTAGGCTTATTTGATCCACGTTTGATGGAGATGGCTGATGCTTCTTTTGTCTTCTGACCACCCATGGCAAATCTAAACTTGGAGATCTTTGTGAGCGTCCTTGGGAGGTCTGCAGCAGCTTCTTCAGCTTTTCAGCGCTGTGACTGGAACTTTCCCCTCCATTACTGGAAGAAATGTTTACAGTCTTAGTTTTCACAGGTTCTTCTGTTTCCTCAGTCCTGCAGTGGTTCTAGCTCGCTGCAGCTTGCCAGGCCTCTCTCCCACCTTCCTGTCCACTCTCTTCCCCACTGCAGCCTCCACACTTGGTGTTTGCTATCTTTGTAAGACGAGCACTTAAACACTTGAGTACTTTACTTAGAATAAGCTGTCACCAGATGTTAGTGTCTCCTTAGTTTTGTACTTATTTGGGGAAAGACTGTCTATAATCAGTTTTCTAACAAGAGGATATATACAATGTTCTAGAAGTCCTGGTTTTAAAATAACTTGTTATTACAGAATTGATGTAAGTGCATTATGGACGAGAAATAGACAAAGGAGAATAAGAAAACAAAACATATCCTCCCTGCTCAGAGATGACCACCACTGGCACTTTACTGAATATCCCTCCAGATCTTTTCCTGTGTATATTTATTTTCTAACAAAAATAAGCTCAGGTCTGCAAAGTGTTTTATAGTCCATCCTTTTAGTTGGCATTCTCCACTTTCTCATTCTAGAGTATTTCCTCATGCAGTATTCAGGTTTCCTACTGTACTCTAATTTGCAGTTGGTTTGTCTGAGGTATTAATTCTATGACTTTACATTGTAATTGGTCATGTGCCTTAAGTCTATTTCAATTTATACAGTTCTTTTGTCTTTTGACAAACACATACCTGACTTGGACAGTTGCACTGAAGAATTCCAGTTTGTCAATGTGTCTGGCTGCTTCTCCTGGTGTTGTTGGGCTTGCTCTGCTATTCTCCACATTACCTGCCATCCAGAAGTCATAATTCAAGACACATGGATGCTTTATATTGCGCCACTCAGAAAAACTAGAATGTCTAGCCTGCCTACCGTTTACAGTGTGCAGATAAACTAGCCAATCAGCATGGCAGTCTGATCCTTACATTGGTTTTCTGCTTTGTATATTATCCATATGATGCTTCTTTGACATTAAATGGATGTCATTTCTCATTAGCCATTGAACCAGAAATTATAACACTGGGTGACAGTCCTTGCTGAAGTGAGTGATTTTATTAAATTTTGTCCATTTCTGTCTAGCTCTCTCATTTCTCTTGCATTTATTAGCTTGTCAATCTGTGTACACTATAGTTTTCCCTCCACAACTTGAATGATTTGGTCATTCTTAAACATAGATCTTACTGGCAAGGCAGGCTGAATGTTCCACATCCATTTAATTATCAACTTCAAAGTAGACTTGGTAATCTTTATAATTTTAATGTGCTTCATAACATTATATTCTTTTGATGCTCAAAGTGTCACAGTTGTGGCCAGAAAGCTTCACTACGCATTGTGCTTTTGTTGTTGATAGGGAACTAGCCTTAAAAACCTTTAAGGTCTTTGAAAGCCAACCTCCAGGTATAGTTAGCTATCTTCCTCAAAAGCCTGTACGTTATGTTAACGATTCATCAAACAGCCTATGGTGTTTGGAGGTTAAGGGGGCCTTTAAGCTGATTTCATCTTGGTTTTTGTTGTTGTTGGGACCTCAAACTCACTATATAGCCAAGGTTGGCTTTAAACTCATGATCCTCCTCCTTCAGCTCCACGAGCACTGGGATTCTAGTATATGCCATCATACCTGGCTTTCTTACACTTCTTTCTAACATCAGTTTATTCTCAATAAATCAAAGAAAGCATAGGCCAATCTGTCTGAAGTTCTTTCTGCTTGAGAGCTGTTGGGGTTTTGTTTGTTGTGTGTGTTTTGTTTTTAGTTGGGTCTCTAGAACTCACTATGTAGCTGAGGATGACCTTGAACTCATGATCTTCCTGCTTAACTAGTGCTAGAATTAGAGGCCTGGGCCACCACACCCAGCTAAGAGTTGCTGTTATGAGTTTGTCATTTGACTTTGTTGTGGTTGTTTCTTATTGTCACTTTATGTTGGTTTTCATGAAGATACTGCCCGAAGGAAAATGCTCGGACCCCAGTAGAAGTGTATTAACATAGTATGTTGAGTTCCTCAGTAACTTCATTAATGATTCAACGTAGACCACTTCCTTCTAGTCCTTTACCCTGGCCTGCATGAAACAGATTTACAACCAGGTATTTCTTTGCAGGCATCACGCACAAGATCAGATACATCTGCATTCTGACAGACTGCCTTCTGAAAGAGCACATAGTTACAGAACTTAAGCTTACGGTAGAAACCTTTGTAAAAGGGCCTACATTATTTTGGTCATTTAAGTAGAATCTAAAGCTTTAAGCAATATTACAAAACACTTAACTGTGCATTCCTTAGCGCCAGTTTGAAGTCCTAATGGCCGATAAAAGTAATGTTCTACATTTCACCTGCTTTTGTTTTACTCCAGTTCTTCCATTTGTAACTTTTAAAAAGTAGAATCCTATCATGTACATAAAGAACACTTTTTCCCCAAGGTTGGAAAATATAGTTGTTTTATTATGCATCTGAAAACGTTAAATGTTTAACATTCCATCTGTATGTAAATACATGCAAGTATTTTACTCAGAATTGTTCCACATGGAAATTCCGATTTTATTCTTTTTTAGCCTTAACTCTTCCCTCTTCCAAGAAGTCAATGTATAAACCTACCTGTTCTCTGTGGGCCTTAGTAACCACTACTGCATCTCTTACTATGCTTTTCTGCCCTTACCCAAATCACCCACATCATAAAGCTGGCAGGGGCTCAGTGGGTAAAGGTACAAGCCAAATCCAATGACTCAAGTTCAATCCCCAGGACCAACTTCTCCCAAGGGCCCTCTGGCCTCCACATGGGTTGTGGCACATACATGCACACACACACACACACACACACACACACACACACACACACACACACACACACAACTTTTAAAATAGTAAAAATAGGGGCTGGAGAGATGGCTTAGTGGTTAAGAGCACTGGCTACTCTTCTAGAGGACCTGGGTTCCATTCTCAGCACACACATGGCAGCTCCTAACTGTCTGCAATCCCAGTTCCAGGGGACCTGACATCCTCATGCAGACATACTTGCAGGCAAAACACCAATGACATAAAATAGAATTTTTTTAAATTGTGAAAATAAATGGGCATTATGGGCAATGACAAATACAGGATTTAAGACTTAAACCAGCCTTGTTTCATGGCAGTACAGGAAGGCTGTTTTCAGGAAGGTCTCATAGAGAAATTGTTGTGCTCAAATCCTGTATAGTACACTTCAGGAATGGATGGAATGTATTTTTAAAACCAAGATGAGGGCCCAGGACACTCCAGTCATGGTCACACTGACTGAATCTGTGTAAGCCTGTGGCAGCTGATGGTGGGACCCCAACTGCCAGTGTCATCCAGAGTAGAACCCAGAAAAAGTTGACGGTATGGGTCCTCTTCAAGGTCTAGGAGATGCTCACTTTGTAGTTTTCAAGTGTCTATTCCATGTGACCTCATGCAGCATGCTTACCTGTTTAGTAAAGGAGGCACCTGTCTCCCAAGTGAGTACTTGGAGGAAGTGAGTCTGACCTCCTCCTGTGTACACAAATCTTCCCTGGAATGACAGAGGTGTGTGCGTTCTGTGATGGGGGTGGTAGCGGGGTGCCCTTAGGTGGGGATCAGAGAGGGAAGGGTAGGTGGGGAAGTCCTTAACTACTGACTACTTTAAAGATAGTAAATCAACTTAAATTCTAAAACGAAACAACTTCCTTGAGCCTGTCTGCTTCCATGAGTGCAAAATGCTGCTGCCTTTTTGAGTGTTTCAGGAATACTTTTATAGGATTCAGTATATTGAGATTCTTGACAATGTTTTGAATGCTGATAAAAGTTTGAGAACTGATAATGTATTATCTAATTCTCCAAATACATAGCCAACTTAAAAAAAAAACCCACTTCAAACCCCACCAACAAAACTGTCAGAAGTTAGCATTGCACCATGGCTGTATACTGATTTGGACTGAATCAAGTTTGAACATCTTAATGATACACATCTCCAATCACTAACTTGAGTTAGGTTTCCTGTGAGCTAGGCTACAGTGGGGTTATAAAAAATACTTTTTCTAATCAAAATCAAGGAAAAAAACCTACACTGATTGTATTTTATGAATGAAAGACTCTACTTATAAACTGTCATAAGCTTAAAATTTCAGTGTAACACAGCAACTTTTCTCTGGTCTCAACTTCTGACTTAAAAATGCACATAGTTCTTGCTAGTTTGCAATTTATTTGTGAATATTACTCTTCAATAAAATACTGTTTATTGTGCTTTTGCTTCAGTATTTAGGAGGGTAAGATTTGGGGACTGGGGAAGCAGCTCATTCCATAAAGAATTTGCTCTGTAAGCATGAGGATATCAATCTGATCTACAGAATCCATTTTAAAGCTAGGTGTAGAGGTATTGGAGAGATCGGGGCCTCCCTGGAGAGAACCAAGTCAAAGAAACAGGCACATTCTGGGGTTGACCTCTGTCCTCTACACAAAAATAACTTGCTGGTAGTTACACAAAAAATCATTTTCAAGAGACCTGTTGAGGATTCCAACATACCTTTGTTTAGTTGGGCCTGGACGTGTACACCTTTAATCTTAGCACTAAGGAGGTAGAGACAGAGAGGCAGGCAGATCTGAGTTCAAGACCAGCCTGATCTACACAGTGAGTTCCAAGATAACCAGGGTTCACAGAGTAACCCTGTCTCAAAATAAATAAGTAAAAATAAAAATAACTCACCACAGATAAGAAGTCTAACCAGTCTTACCAGCTCTCAAGCACTAAAAAATATTTTTTTCTATAAATGTACCCCAGTTCTGGATTTCCTAAATCCTCACACTTTACCTTCTTTACCTGCTACCATTTCACTGTTCATTAAAATCACCAGTTCTTGACTGATCTGAAGCTGGTCAAATGGTAGTGGGAAATGCATTAAACGCTTCTTTCACTTTAAAAACACTTGGTCCAAGCTGCTGGTATACAGTTCAGTGGTAGAGTGCTTGCCGAGCATTCAAAAACTGAGTACTCAGTACCACCACCAAAACAAAACAAAAACCGTACTACACAAAACCCTCAATATGGGTGAAAAACCACAGGATTCAGTATATTGAGATTCTTGACAATGTTTTGAATGCTGATAAAAGTTTGAGAACTGATAATGTATTATCTAGTTCTCCAAATACATAGCCAACTAAAAAGAAACACTTCAAACCCCACCAGCAAAACTGTCAAAAGTTAGGACACATGTGACCCAATTATGAACTATTTTGATGACAGCTGAAGGGTTCCAGAGCTTAACACACTCTGGACTTTTTGGGCCTACTGAGGATCTACATGAGAGACAGTGAGGTAATACATGCACAATAGCAGCCAGTACAAGCAGAGCAAGAGTTACTGGTGGCTAAGAAGTGCTATGCATTAGTCCTTCAGATGACAGGGACCAGCCCACCAACAGCGCCCCAGAATGTTATTCTGACTAATATCACACCACAGGGAACAGTGATCTGGAAGCACTTATGAATTTTGAAATCTTTTATTTTTGTAAGGTGTCAACAAGTTAACTCAAGCGCAGGAAGTTGTCAAAGCCTCTGGGGCTCAATTGTATGTCATGTAGCGGGGAGTAGCGCTGAATTTGGCGTAAGACTTGATGACCTTATTCACGGCTTCCAAGAAATCTTTCTCTGTAGCAATTTTTCGCCGCGCTCGGATTGCGAACATGCCAGCTTCTGTGCAGACACTTCTGATCTCCGCTCCAGTGCTGTTTGGACACAGTCGGGCTAACAGCTCAAACCTAATGTCTCTTTCAACACTCATCGAGCGTGCATGAATCTTAAAGATATGAGTCCGACCCTGAAAATGAAGGGATTACATATATTAAAGTGAAAATATATCACAAAAAGACAAAATTTCAAGAATATTTTTTTCTAAAATGAACTTTCTTTTCTACCTCTAGATCAGGTAAGCTAAACTCAATCTTTCTGTCCAATCTCCCCGGCCTCATCAGTGCTGGATCCAGAGTATCAGGTCGGTTAGTGGCCATCAGGACTTTGATGTTGCCTCGAGGATCAAAACCATCCAGCTGGTTGATCAGTTCCAACATTGTTCTCTGCACTTCGTTGTCGCCCCCAGCACCATCATCAAACCGAGCCCCTGAGAAGACAACAGAGAATCATCCCATGCCCATTTAGAGCAGCTCTACTCAGGACCTGAAAACAGAAGGCCTTGGCTCACAGCCTCCCTTGCAGCAAAGCACACACTCTACTCTGAAGTTATAAAACTAACTAAAAAGCAAAATATACCAAAACAAAACAAAACGAAACAAAAATCACACAAAAAATATGGAGTCTATTTTGTGCTGGCCAACTACTCCTAGGCTGGGGCCGGCCCTGGAGTGGAGTTGATATACCAGAGACACTCCATTGGAGAATAGTGATTCCTCCTTTCCCAGCAGGTAGCAACTGCAAATAGCTTCTTGGTTAGGGATGAGATTTTTGCATCCATTTCCCTCCTCAGTGCTGGAATTTAGCCTGAATTGAACCTGGGCATATCTTTGATTTAGAAAGAATTCACCATAAGTTTACTTAACAGTTTTCTTTAAAGTATCTTTGAAGTCACTCCTTCAGGACATTTTGTTTTGCAAACTAATCAAGAACTCTTCTGTAGGGAGTGGAGGGACGCTGGCCCACTCAAACATGTAGCTCTGGCAAGCCTTGACCTTTTCTCCCATTCATTCTGCCTTGCTAAAAACCTTAGATTACATTCCTGAAGCTAGCCACCAGGTCTATTCCCTTATTTGGCCACTTCCTCCTCCTGAAGCTGACTACTAAGGTCCAGCTATCAAAGTACTGAAGTCCAGCAACCAAGCAAAAGCCCTCTTTGGCTCACCTAATTAACATGCCCAATCAAAATTAAACGCCTCATCCTAACACAGGGTTCCCCTTACCTTTATAAACCGTCATTTGTCTATGTGTCACATCTGTCTCCTCTCTACCCAGAGGCGGTCCTTTGTTCCTCCAGGACAAATACCCCTGCCCCTTTTCCCTTGTTCCCTTTTCCCTCTCCATCTCCTTTACCACTGCGTCCTAGCCCATTCTAACACAGACCTCCCCTTTTCCTCTTAAAATTGTACCTGCAAGGTCATTTGCTGCTGTTTTCTGAATCAGAAAACAGCCACTTTAATTTTTCTTCCTGCTTAATAAAGGATCTCTGTGCAAACAGGTGCTTGGGTGTGGTTTGTGCCTAACCCAGGGTCCAGGAGGAAGCCCCCACTGTGTGTGGGTCCCCTTCAGGGAGAGTTTCAAGATGGCAGCTATTACCTTGGCTGGAGTCTCCAGGTACTAATAATCTGGAATAAGCTGGAAAAAAGCTATCCAAAGAGTATTAGGAGAATAGAGATGGCTCAGCAGTTAAGAGTACTTGCTGTTCTTACAGAAGACCCCAGCTCCATTCCCCAAATCCTGCAGACTGATCACAACTGCCTGACTCTAGCTCTCAATCATCTGACAAACTCTTTTGACCTCTGCAAACGTGGTCACACACGCACACATGCACCTATGAATGGCATACTCAAGACATACACATTTTTTTAAATAAAGAAAAATGGGCTGGAAAGGTGACTCAGGGGTTAAGAGCATAAACTGCTCTTGCAGAAGACCCTCTGAGTCAGTTTCCTAGCATCCACAGCTCACAGTCACAACTGCCTATAACCCCAGCTCCAGAGCAATATGACACCTTCTTCTGGTGTCAGGCCTCTGCAGACACTGTACTCACACAAGCATATACCCACAGACGTTATCAGACATTCTAAACAACTAGAAAAAAGGTCATACCCAGGGCAGCAACAGCATTAGCAGCTTCCTCAGCACTGGGTGTTCAGCACTGGGCAACTGAGAAAGCAAGACACCATTTGAAAAAGGCTTCTGCTATGTTGGTGGCTTGGCAGCCCAAGAGCCCCAATGAACCACACTTTTGGGAAACTCAGCAAGTGACACAAAACCAAATGCTGAAACCTGGCCAAAAGAATAGTGCTAGTCTGTGGAGACTAAACTTTGAATCAGATCTGTGCAGCATTCAACAAGCTAAAAACCTGGTATACAACGGAGTGTCGACTCAGACTGGGGCACTGGGAATTGCACAAGGGTGGGGCTAGCATTCGTTCTGAGGAACCCTGAAGGAAGGCACAGAGATGTTTTGGGCATCTGAGACTCCATCTGTTGAAGTCCCACCCAAAGACTGGAACAGCATTTGTAATCTAGTATCTAAAAGGGAAAGACTAGAGCTGCCTCATATCACAGAGGAGCTCCCAAAGCTAAGATAGGCACACTGAGACTCTGAGTTCAGTTTTCATGCCCTATATCCCGTGTGCATCGGACTCACTCTAGGATTAGAGACACTAGATCTGAAATGTGAGCATGACTATGTTCATATTCTCTATCCCCTATATCTCCTCTACATGCCTGCCTCCTTATTCAATCCCCAATGTCAATTAAGCAAGCCAGCTTAGCTGTTCTTGCCTGTATATTCCTTGCCCTAATCACTCTTTTCTTTTGCATTTTTTTTCATTTTCTATTCCCAAAGTACGTAACTTGCCCTGGTTTGCAGAGGCTCTGGGGCCTAAGAGATGGACCAGTTCTTGCATTATCTGTTAACCCAGCTTTACCGCAATAGTGACTGGAAGATATACTGATGATGATGAAGAACTAAAAAGGAAACTTTCCATGATAAAAGCAATGTTAAAGAACTTATGACCACTAACTCAGTTCCACAGAGGATAATGAAAAAATGTTTTTAGACTAAAAAGAACAAGTACATCTGTGAAGCCACAGGAAAAAGCAAGCAATGCTAGGATAGTAGTTACACAAATGAGTGTGGAGAAAACATCAAACACTACAAAAGCAGCAAAAATGACAGGAATCAATACACATCTTCAACACTACCTCTGTGGGCTCAAGCCAGTCCTAGTCTATGTAGTGAGGTTCCAAGTCAGCCAGGGATACACAGTGAGACCCTGTCTCAAAGCGCGCGCGCACACACACACACACGCACACACACTCACACAAATCAAGACCCAAGGGTCAGGGAATGGCTCAGCTGGTAAAGTGCCTGCTATGCAGTTGTGAGAACCCATGTGCCCCTTGGCACACATGTCAAAACTGGGGCACAGAAGTGTATACCTGTAACCCCAGTGCTGGGGTGGCGGACAGGAGGGTCCTTGGAGTTTATCTGCCAGCCAGTCTAGCCAAATTGGTGAGCTCTGACTCAGTGAGAGGCCCTATCTCCACAGATAAGGTGGAAAGACACCAAAGGAAACAATGCCACCCTCTGGTCTGCACACACGTGGGCACACACGTGCATGTGCATCCTTAAACACTAATTCCCCAGTCAAAAGACAGGGTAGAGGACTGGATTAAAACAGGATCCATCTGTTTGTTGCTTCTCCAGTGACAGGATAAACAGATGGAAAGGTGCTCCAAAAAAATAAATAAAATCATGAACAGCGGGTGTCACTGAAGGTCAATAACCAAAAAGTGAACCTCCTGAGATGAAAAAGCTTCTGTATGGCAAAGTAACAGTTAACTGAGTGAAGAGACAGTCTACACACCTGACAGAGAATTAATGTGTAGAAAACACAAAGAACTCAAACCACTAACCAGAAAATCAAAGAAAAAAAGCCCAATCAATAAATGTGTTAATGAACTGAGTATAAGTGACAGTTCTTAAGAAATACAAACGATCAATAAGCATATGAAAGTGCTCAACTTTACTAGTCATAATAGACACACAAATAAAAACTACAATGCGGGGGCGGGGGGACTGGAGAGATGGCTCAGCAGTTAAGAGCATTTGTTCTCTTACAGAAGACCTGGGTTCAGATCCCAGCACACACGTAGTGGCTCATGACCACCTATAACACCAGTTCCAGGGGATCCCACACCCTCTTCTGAGCTCCACAAGCACAAGGCACACATGTGGTACATACACATGTATGTAGGCAAAGCATCCATACACAGTAAAAACAAAAACAAAACCCCTACATTGAGAAGCTCCCCTCTCCCAGTCACAATGCCATTCACTAGGAAAACAAACTACAGGACAGCAAGATGGTTCAGTGGGTAAAGGTGATTTTGCCAAGCTCCTTGACCTGTGTTCGATACCCAGAACCCACACAGAAAAAGAGAAAACTGACTCTGGCAAGTTACCCTTAGACTTACACATGTGTGCTGTGGCACATAGACAGACAAGACAGACAGACAGACACACAATCACTAAATTAAATTGGTTGAGGAAAAGAAAGAAATAAGACAAGTAACAGTTTCTGAAGGATGTAGACAAAAAGAATCCCTTATACACTGATGGTGGGAGTGTAAACTAGTTTACTCACTATGAAAATTTCTCAAAAAAAACAAAACAAAACAAAAAAAAAAAACACTGTAACAATACATCTTCCGTATGATCCAGCTATACCACTCCTGGATATTTACCCAGAGGACTGCAAACATATCACCATCACACTTGCACATCAATGTTCATTGCAGCATTAGTCACACTTAAGGAACCAACTTAGATGTCCACCAACAGAGAAGTTAACAGAGGAAACACCATGTATGTACATGGTGGAGCACCATGTTGTCAGCTGGAAGAGAAGTTACTGGAGACAGTGACAGGCATCTGCAGCTCCTAGGGATTAGTATTCTAAAGCCACAGCCAACACCCCAGGACAGTTCAATGTTTTCACAGTACCAAAAAACAAGCAAGGCAGGAATTATCATTCCTTTTGTGGAGTTCAGTAAACTGAGGCTTCAGTGTTAGTTAAAATAAATAGAGTAGGTCACAGGGCTAACACTATATTATATCAAATCTGGGAAGCCAATATTATTATTTTATGTAAAGAAAGATAAACTGCCACCATTTCTGTTACAGTCCAGTGCCTTCTTCACAGTAAGGGATGATGTATCACTTCAACCTACGAGTTGTTCAAAGTATTGACATTTATGCCCACAATGAAATGAACCAGCACAAACACAAGCTATCAATGCTATGTAGTATTTTTTTCCTTCATAGCCATACTGTTGCTTAAATCTGCGGCTCTGATGTACCAGAGCTGCAACTTGGAGTTAAAATTTTGTAGAAGATTAACATGTCAGAACTCTACTACAAATCATTTTAAGCTTCTATGAAACTCAATCCTACACTAATTCTTTAAAATATCATTCAGGGACGGTGAGATGACTCAGGGGGCAAAGGTGCCTGCTACCAAGTCTGACAACCTGAACTGGATCCCTGGGGCCCACATGGTAGGAGAGAAGTGACCCTATAGGTTGCCCTTTAACTATATGCATACTACATGTGGTGGTTTGAATGAAAATGGCCCCATAAGCTCATAGGAACTGTCACTTTAGGAGGTGTGGCCTTGTTGGAGTAGGTGTGGCATTGTTGGAGGAAGTGTGTCACTGGGAGTGAGCTTTGAGGTCTCAGATGCTTAAGCCCGGTCAGTGTGTCTCAATTCTCTTCCTGCTGCCTGCCAATCCAGATGTAGAACTCTCAGCTCCTTCTCCAGCACCACGTCTGCCTGTGTGTTGCCACACTTCCTGCCATGACAATAATGGATTCTGAACTGTAAGCCAGCCCCAAATAAATGTTTTCCTTTATAGGAGTTGCTATAGTCATGGTGTCTCTTCACAGCAATAGAGACCCTAAGACACTATAGCACTGTCACTGTACATACGCACACTCACACACACATATAATAAAAACTAACTAAATCAGTAAAATTTATCATTCATACCTCCAATGGCATCAATTTCATCAAAGAAAATAAGGCAGGCTTTTTTTGTTCTTGCCATTTCAAAAAGCTCACGAACCATTCGAGCCCCCTAATGAGAAAATTTGATTTATTATTACAGAGTTGATTTTAAAATCTTTTAAAGTACCATAAATAAACAAACTATACTGCATAGTTTTCAACACTTTTTCTAATAGCATCCTCAACCATTATCACCTAAGCTTTTTTAAAGATATTGAAGTTTGAGCCAGGAAGTGGTGGTGCACACCTCTAATCCCAGCACTTGGGAGGCAGGGGCAGGTGGATCTCTGAGTTCAAGGCCAGCCTGGTCTATACAGAGTTCCAGGACAGCCAGAGATTCACAGAGAAACTCTATCTCAAAAAAAAAAATAAATAAAAAATAAAATAAACAAAAAATACTGAAGTTTGCTACCTATATTATCAAATTAATCTTGTTAGCCTCAATACAATATTATATAATTTTCATGATTCTCTAGCTATTCAACAGCACTAAGGTTAAGACTAGAAGCAATCAAGTTAACATTCTTAAGTAAGATAAGCAAAACTTGAAATAAAAGTATTTGATCTGTCACTTGGAATTAATGATCATTGAATTTGATCACATTTTGATCAAAATATTAAAATTAAAATACTAAGTCATATAGCCCTTTTGATAATCCTTAAGTATACTAAACAGTATGTCTTAGATATAATATATACAACCCTAGACTTTAACCTAAATGCATGTACTTAGCTAAATATTTTTGAGTGTGTGTATAGATACCTATACCCACACATACTGACAATCCATGCTTTCTATTTTTCATTAAACTATTGACTACTGTCCCTGAGATAAAATTTTATTTACCTAGCACTTCTGGGGTTTTTACCCCACACACCAAAACTGCACTAAATGCCATTCTTCTGGGGAGGAAACATGTTGATCAGAATGTTAAATGGTAGCTCATTTGGAATTTTTTTTTAATCTTATGCATATATCACAAATCTCTCACAGAGCAATGATGCTTTAATGTTGACGAATTCACTTTACCTCACCGACGTATTTCTGCACGAGCTCAGACCCAATAACTCGGATGAAGCAAGCATCAGTCCTGTTAGCAACTGCCCTAGCACAGAGTGTCTTGCCTGTGCCCGGGGGACCAAACAGCAGCACACCCTTCGGAGGCTCAATCCCAAGGTTAACAAATCTCTCTGGCTGTGACAAAGACACAAATTTTACATTTACAACTTCGGCATAACAAAAATATAAAAGGATATAAAAATAATATTTTCACTTTAAAAATCAATTATCAGTCAAATATTGTGTGTTCCATTGTCCTCCAAGGTTTAACTGTTTTCTCTTGATGTCACTGGAACAACTATTTTCTTCTATAATAACAGTAATATTCTTAACAGACTAATTTCCTTTATCAATCTAAATAGCAGCTCTGTCTTTTAAATACATCTGGCCACTCAATTCTTCTTGTTTGCTCTCTTCTGAAATTTAACCATCTTTCCACACCTCCACCCTATCATAAGTTTTCACTAAGAAAAATAAACCATTCAAAAGCTATGTAACACACAAGCAACGCTAGTGCTCACTGCACAGTAGCCTGGGGCAACTTTACACAAAGGAGACATTCAGCCACTCACATGGAGTAGAGGGGTTTCAACCACCTCTCGAAGTTTCTCAATCTGTTCCTTACAGCCACCAACATCACTGTATGTGACGTCAGGTTTTTCTTCCACCTAAGAAAGAACAGACAACATACTCATAGGCTTTTGAGTGGCAACCATATCCTCCACAGGAGACTTAATACCATAAAACCATTCTGTCACAAGAATGCTCATAAAACACAAGTTAAAACTGTTTGCTACATGTTAGGACATTAATTAATTCCAGTGTCCTAAGAACTATTTGTTGAGCTACATTTGACATTAATAGGTAGCAAATACTGATAAAGACTTTCCAAATATTTTTTAATTTCTGGTAACTTTTTGGTGCATAACTTACATTAGCTGTTTAAAAGCTTCAAACTTTTTTGGAATAGATGCAATCATTGTTGTTTTTGGGTTTTGTTTGTTTTTATGAGATAGGCTTTCACCCTGTAGCCCACGCTAGCCTCAAACTCATTCTGTAGCCCAGGCTGGATTTAATTCATGGCAATCCTTCTGCCTAAGCCCCCAAATGCTGGGATTACAGAGATGAGCCACTATGCCTGGCTGGCAATTATATTAAAGCATGTCAATCTCTTTCCCAGAGTTTCTTACCTGCATCATGGTAACTGTTGGGTCAATCTTAGGAGGTAGTGGAATGTGAATTTGGTATTTATTTCTGTCCACGCTAAGGAAGTAAAAATAAAAACAAAAACAGAACAGATGCTCTTTAAGTTTTCAGAGAACTCTTTCTGGCTAGTATTTATCTTTAAAATCACATTATAAGTAAGAAAAGAGATACAGTCCCAGAAGTTAGGAAGAGAAAAAAGTTGTGAAGAGTAAGTTATTATGTATTCTATAGACATTAACTTTTCTCAAGCAAGTACTGCTTCCACCTTAGCTGCATGCCTTTAATTAGGACCCGTAAAGCCATGCATTGGGAGTGGGAAGGCTATGCTGGTGTGAAGTCAGGAAGCTCACACAGAAGGAAAGACTATGAGTCTTACTAACCACCTCTCACACTCCATGGCATTCTGTTTACTCCTTCACAACAAAGCCACATATGAACTCACCCAACTCTCATCCCTTCTTCAATGTCAGTAGGTGCCACCTGATCACTGAGGTCCACCACAAACTTGGCAAACTGCTTCACGTTGATGATGTATTTGGGGTCCTCTGAATCAGCATTGATTATCTTCGTGCACCTAGCACAGCAAAGGGCTTCATGAGAGTAAGGAACCCAAGCCACCAACAGTGAGCTCAATAAGTGGGCCACTGCTCAAGACCCTCTGTGCTCACTCCAAGGGTCCACTCAACCTTAGCTGAGCCATAGAATTTTCAGATGATCCCTTCCCCAGAAAGACCAAACCCAAAAGTGTCATTAGTGGTTCCCAGGTGTGACCCTCATTCCCTTTATTATCAGGGACATCTTTTCATCTTAGGTGACTTTCCTTTTCATTTTCCCTGTAAGAATACAGCTGTGTGTCTTATTTCAAATTCAGTAACTTATATGTTTTCATTTTTTCCTGGGTTCACATTTTAAATCCATTTTTTGTTGTTATTTTTTAATTTGAAAGTATTCACTCTCTGAGAGATCTGGTAAGTTAATATATAATACCACGTGTGTCAAAGTATCTAATAAAGAAAATAGAAAATAGTGGGTTGGGGATTTAGCTCAGTGGTAGAGCGCTTGCCTAGCAAGCACAAGGCCCTGGGTTCGGTCCTCAGCTCTGGAAAAAATAAATAAATAAAATAGAAAATAGAATCTATAATTCATATTAAGCAGCTATTGCATAGCAACAAATACAGAGAAATGCACAACAGCTCTCAGAGTTGCACGTAGGCTGATGGTATGAGTGTTTTGTGTTTGCAGTAGATGTAACAAGACTGTCTTCTGTTGCCAGCCTAGGGCTAAGGGAGAATGAAATGTGTTATTACTTTAGCTGACAGACTCTATAGACACAGAGGTAGATTTTGGTTTTTTAATTGGGGGTAGGGAGGTAGATGACAAGGTGGATTTGTACATTTTTTTGTTTGTTTGTTTAAGACATGGTCTTAATATGTATCTGAGGCTGGCACCAAACGTGGTGAGCCCCTGATGCAGCCTCCTGAGTGCTGGGGTTATAGGTGTGGACCGCCATGTCTGGCTAGTTAGTCCATGGTTTAAAAAGTAGGCTGAGTATGTTTTCCCACACCTGTAATCCCACACTTGGGAGGCAGAGGCAGCAGGATCACTACAAGTTTGAGACCAGCCTAAGCTACAGAGTAAGTAAGATCCTATCTTTAAAAAAAGAAAGAAGCAAATATACAGAAACTTTTCTTCAAGAATGGCTAAATAAGGACCTTTAACAGTTTACATCTGTGAATTGAACACATTTTCTTTAAAAATTAAAAGGAAGCCAAGAGATATATCTATACTAAAAGCAATACAAAATTTCCCAACAATCTTTGATTGGTGTGTAAAATGAATGAAAAATTTTCTTAATAAAAAAAAAAATTTCCAAACAAGGTAGTTATGTCTTTAATAAAACCCTCAAGGGGCTGGTAAGAAGGCTCAGCAGGTAAAGGGGCTTGCCACCAAACCTGATGTCTTGAGTCTGCTCCCTGGAATCCACATGGCAAAGGAGAGGACTCCCAAAAGTTGTCTTCTGACCCCCACACCCATACTGTACACATGGGAGTGCTCACACACACTTTTTTAAGACCTCCAGATTTACTTCTTTGCGTGCAGACAGACACGACGATACACAGAAGAGGATAAGAAGGATCACTGGAGCACGAGAATTGGAGCTTTCATATTGTGTTCTGTACTTTCTCAGTGTTCTTCAGAATTAGCTTAAAGCCCAGAATTTTAACCCCAGATATTTGCAGAAAGCTTTATTTATGAAATGTGAAACAAACAAACAAACAAATTTAAACTACTATATTAGACCCAAACTCTAAAATGTCCTGGAAACGAAGTCCCACAGAGCACTGAGCGTACCTTGCCACCTGGAGCGGCTGTTCACTCTGAAGTGTCTGTTTGTCTGCGGCCAGGTCCCAGAGGGCTGGGGGTGCCAGGCCGGTGTCAGACTCTTTGATACCTACAGAGAGGAAGATGGCAAAAGTGCATCACTCCAGAACTAACCTTTTCAACCCTAGCATGACTGGCATTCTATATTGAATATCCCCGCTTCCAAGGACTGTCCTGTACATTTTGTAGAATGCTTAGCAGTATCCCCTTCTAGATACTACACATCACCAGTAATATACCTTTCTGCATATCACAGGGATCAAGTTGCCTTCAGACAGAATCATTACCCTACAACCCCCACCCAAAACCACTACCCTAAAGCAACAAAACCAAAAATGTAATGACTACTTGACATTTTGTTTTTGTTTTTTGTATTACAGACTTCACTATTTAAATTCCCAAATGCCAAAAAAACAGGCAATAGCCATAATGGGTAAAATCATGTTTTTATTCAATATAAAATTGTAATATATTAGAGTGTACTGAACTAGGCTTTGACCAGCAGAAATATTACTTGTGCAAAAGATGATGTTACTTAATTGCATAAGGATTAAACACATTTGTAAAAAAGGGGTGTTAAATGAGGTCAAATTTCTTAAGAGTTTTAAAAAAATCTGTAACTGATGATTTTACTTCAAAATTTATTTCAAATTTGCATTTAAAAAAATTTAGCACAGGGCTGGAGAGACGGCTCAGCGGTTAAGATCTTCCAGAGGATCCAGGTTCAATTCCCAGCACCCACATGGCAACTCACAACTGTCTGTAACTCCAGTTCCAGGGTACCCAACACCCTCACACAGACATACATACACTAATGCACATTAAAAAAAAATTAGCACAATCAACAATTCATTTAAAGGAAGCAGGATACACAGCAGTACAGCACAATCAACAATTCATTTAAAGAAAGGAAGTAGAGATAATATATACCAGTAAGCTCATTAATTTTTTTGAGAAGTTGCTGAATGTCATCCTCAACCTGCTTGATCTGCCTGGAGTAAGTACTCTGCCCCTGGGTGAGAAAGGTCAGTTTAATTAGAGCACCTAAATATAAACAACTTACTCTTACTAGCCTTAATTGTATCAGAGCCTGAGAGTAAGAACAGGAGGGGGGACATTTGCAGACATTTTCCTAAGGCAGTTCTGCATTTTCTGATCTGTAGTTGATCTGCACCAGGCTGGCCTCACACTTACGGCAATCCTGAGTGCTGACAGAGAGGCATGAGCCACCACACCTCACTGAAAAGTAGCCTATTTCCATGCACTTAAAATTTCCATTTCTGGGCTGGAGAGATAGCTCAGAGGTTAAGAGCACTGACTGCTCTTCCAGAGGTCCTGAGTTCAATTCCCAACAACCACATGGTGTCTCACAACCATCTGTAATGAGATCTGGCACCCTCTTCTGTATACATTAAAAAAAAAAAAATTCCATTTCAAATCTAATTTTCTCACATACATTTTAAATACAGTAAATATTTACACAAGTCATTTCAAATATCTTTCAATATAATGCCCCCACTATTAGAGGTTGTATAAAGATCAGGAGTTAGTTTAAGCATGCTGCATACAGACTCTCTGTTGTCATCTAAACAGAAACTTTGGGCAGCTAACTCTTCTCAATTAGTGTGAACTCTCAGACACTTCCTTCTAATCAGTTTAGAAAGACAAAACAATTTTTGTTTAAACACAAAACAACTACTGGTACCTATTTAAAAGACTTACGTAAGTTTTCAGTAAGGCAATATCCCCCTCATCCAGAGCTAAAACAAAACAGAAACAATATATGACGTGAGGTTCAACAAGAGAGGGCAGCTGGTCAACCTTTCTGTTCAAATCAAAGTGTTCTAACCGAGTTCCAAAAACTGAGTAAAAATGGGGACAGGGAATGAATTATAGTATTACATAGTCGATTACTACTTTATGTACTGAACATATAAAACACACCCATTATGGCTCTTAGTTAAGTAATCATGCTATATTCATACAATGAAATACAAGGCAGCCAGTCAGGATGGTGGTGCACACCTTTAATCCAAGCACTTGGGAGGCGGAGGCAAGTGGATATCTGAGTTCAAGGCCAGCCTGGTTTAGGGTTCCAGGACAGCCAGGGTGGTTACACAGAGAAACCCAAAGAAACAAACAAAAAAGAAATGCAAAGCAGTAATTAAAATGATAAGTTCTTGTAGAAAGATATTCAAGTATTATTAGGTCAAATAAGCAGGTTAAAAACATTGAATATGTATATAATTTGTCTTTATACAGAAAATCTTTTTAAAATATGTAACAAGGAGTCTTAGATGGTGATTACCTAAATGTTATCAGTGGTTATCTGGTATTATAGATGGTTTATAGTCTATCTGTAAATGATAGTCTATACTTCTTTAATGGTACATTGTGTATTATGAATTGGCCTAGTAATAAAATTTAACTATGATTCTCAAGTCAATAAGTCAAGCGCAGAGAGAGCCCTCCTGCCTTGAGGCTCTCACACAGAGGTGAGGTGACAGTCGGAGAAAACATAGTATAGTGTAAGAAGCTCAGCCACCAGTCCGACAGAAATGAATCCCAATTCTGAAATCTGTTAGTGGGATAGCCTCAGGCAAGTAACATCACTTCTGAACTCTTTTCACTTATGTAAATAAAGAATAAATATCTATCAGGACCAGTCATTTCTAGAATATAACATTAGAATCGATGTAAGATATACGTACGTGTGTGTGTGTGTGTGTGTGTGTGTGTGTGTGTGTGTGTATGTGTGTCAGAGTGTAAAAGAATTTTTCCTTCTACAAGTAATGGTTCAGTATTTGTTAATTCACCATTTGCAAGGACTTTACAGAATATATTTTCTATGAATATCAAAACTCAACTGCAGGGGCTGACAAGATGTCTCAGGGCTTAAGAGCACTGGTTCTCTTCCAGAGTACTGAGGTTGGATTCCCAGCACCAACATGACACCTCACGACCATCTGTAACTCCAGTTCCAGGGCATCTAACACTGTCTCTGGCCTTTGCAAGTACCAGGCACACATGTATTACATATATATACATGCAAGCAAAACACCTATAACAAATAACTTTTTAAATCAACTGTACATATTTTAAAGAAGTTTTTTTTTTCCAACCTAGAAAGACAATTTCCACAGGGAAGGAAAGCCTCTTTTTTACATATGCAAGGATACTTAGTTAACAACCAACTAGAGCAGTCTTGGTGAGGAAATGTTCTTGCTGAGGGTGAGAGAGCTTGAGTAGTGGAGCTTTAGGGTACTACTGGTAAGGCAGTCCATGTGCAGCAGGATGAGTTCCTAAGGACCACAGCATACCTTAACATTAAAAAACTGTACCTTACCCATGGTGGCACATGCCTTTAATCCTAGCACTAGGAGGCAGAGGCAGGAAGAATTTCTGTGAGTTTGAGGCCAGCCTGGTTTACATATTAAGCTCCAGGCCAGCTAGAGCTACATGGTGAAACCCTGCCTCAAAAAAGTAAAAACAAAACAAAACAGAACAAAAAACCCACAAAACTGTACCTTAGGAAGAACTGGCTTAGCAACAAAGTAGAGTACATCAGAGGTCCTAAGACTCTCACAATGGTGCAAACCATAACACTAAGTTGGGGCTACCATGTAAGAGGTCGGAGGTTCAATCCCCAGCACAGCACAAAACAAAGGAAAAAGAAAAGAAAATCCAGAGTTAGAAAAACCTGGAGAATAAGAATCTGCAGCACAGGGCAGCAGACTAAATTTGATGGGAGCCTC